>CATIWQ010024906.1:0-56911 GCA_949673415.1 Euphorbia schlechtendalii
TATTGAGGCGCTCGACTCAGCGCCTCATTGAAGAGGCGAGTAAATTTGAAATTAATCATGAAATAATTTAACTAAAAAAAGGACAGGTGCTTTTTATTAGGTCTTAATTGAAAGAAAACACTGAAAATGGCAATAAATTACTAACGTCTATGTTTAGAATTGATTTAGAATAGGAGATGACCTTTTTATCATATTTTAATTAAAATAATAAAAATTATACATGGAAAGGAAGAAAGTAGGTTTTTTAAAATAAATGAGCATCCTAATTAGAATAGGTAATGAAATTAACTTTAAATCATAATTATCTATTTAAGAACAAACTGAGAGAAGAAAGTTATGTTCAACATACATCTCTAATGTTTCCGCATTTTATATCGTTCAAAATCCAAGTTAAATATGGGGATGAAGTTGAAAGTGACAAGTCTACTGATTGAGAAGAGGAAGAAGAGGCTGCCTGAGCTGTGAAGGAGAAGCTTATCTTAGTTCAGACGATAATGAGTAGTAATAGCTTTTGAAATAATGGCTTAGTAATTTTAATTTTAATTTGAGAACTTTAAACTGTTTTGAGTTTAACGTAATAGTTTTTCACATTAAAATGTTATCTGATTCTAAATTACTTATATGTATAATTATTTGTTGTTATTTATATATGTATGTGTGCGTATATTATCTTAACCACATGAAGCGCCTCACTTCGATGAGGCGAGCGCCTTTCTGGCGCCTCCTGCCTCGGGCATTTAGGAAGTATAGCGCCTCAAAGGCGCCTAGCGCTTTTAACAACACTGGTTTAATTATTCTCTTTTAACAAAGAACTTTTTATTTTCTAAATTAGTTAAAACAACTTTTGTACAACATTTTATTGAGGCACTCGCGTCATCGCCTCAATTTTTGTTTGAGGCGCTCAACTAGGCAGCGCTTCTTTAAAGGCGCACGCCTTGACATTGGTGTGGCGCTTCGTCAGTGCCTCGCCTAAGCAACTCATTGCCTTTTGATAACATTGATAACAAACTTGCTTCCAAGTAGATAATGTTGCCATGTGTGAAGATAATGGAGAACTAGCATTCATCTCGTTCTCTTGCACGGCGTATTGCCTTTTTGTTTTTTTGAACGCTATAAGCCTTCCCTCTTGCATTAGTACACCTCCAGGGGCAAAATCTGAAGTATTAGTTTGCACTTCGAATAATCAAGCAACACAATCACTGGTTCATTTGATACCGCATCCTTCAGTCCATCGAATGCCTCTTCCAACCCCTTCGACCAATGTCATGCTTTGTTTTTCTTGAGTGGCTTCGTCTATGGTACATTAATGACAAAATATGCCTTGATGAACCGTCGGTAGTAGTTTACAAGGCCAAGGAATGATCTAAGTTCAAGAATGTTCTTTTGTGCTTACCATCCTTTAATAGCGAGCACTTTCGTCGTATCCATGGGCAATTTTCCTTCTTTGATCTTGTGGCCAAGATATTCCACCTCTTCTTGTTCAAATGCACATTTTTTCTTGCTTCACGTATAGCTCGATTTCGCGTAGTACTTGGAAGCCTTGTTTTAGATGTTGGACATGCTCGTTGAGAGTGTTGCTATACCCAACAATGTCGTCTAAGTATACTACAACGGACTTGTTTAAGAATGGGTTGAAAATCTTGTTCATGAGTGTGCAAAACTTTGCAGTGCATTTGTGAGATTGAATAGCATTACAAGAAACTCAAATTCATTGCAACGAGTTACACAAGTTGTTTTTGGCTCATCCCCTTTGGCTATACGTACTTGATAATATCCCGAATAAAGATCAAGTTTAGAAAAGTACCTTGCCTTTCCCAACTGGTCGAACAGGTCCGCAATGAGGGGAATCGGATACTTGTTCTTGATGGTGATCTTGTTTAGAGCCCGATAGTTAATGCACATCCGTAGTTATTCGTCTTTCTTCTTTTGAAATAAAATCAGAGCACTGTATGGAGCCTTTGAAGGCTGAATGTAGCCAGCATCGAGTAAATCCTTGAGTTGCCTCCTTATCTCTTCTAATTCCGGAGGTGCCATGGTAGGAGGTTTTGCACTTGGTTCCAGCCCGATTTGACGGTCAACTTCGTGTCTTGGTAGAGGTTTCTTGGGCAGCTCAGTCGGCATTACATCCCTGTGTTCGTCTAGAACTTTCTAGATGATTAGTGGAAGCGTTTGTTGAGCAGCCCCATATTCGTCTGTTTGCAATTTTTTCATGCTTGCAAGATAGCAAATGGAATCTTTCAATCCTCGCTTAAATTGTTGGGCAGAAAGTGAACGATCCACCTTTATTTTAAATTCTGATGGGATTGAATATGGGCAATCTTCCTTAATGACCAATACGTTGGGTTTCGTGTGTTCACTTCATCCCAAGAAGGTCATTCCTAGAATAATTCGTCAATTGTCCATTGGCGCAATGTCAAAGGAAGTCTTTTTGCTGTTTGTCAATTTGACCTTAACTCAATCTGCGACGCAAAGAATGGGCATGGCATAAGAGTTTATAGTCTTTATTGTTCTCACTTGAGCTCTATGCTTGATGCCCAAACATTTTGCTTGCGTTTCCATAAAGTTGTTAGTTGCACCTGAATCAAGCATAGCTTTTGCGGCTCCTTTGATCTCTAAATCCGTGAATTGCAATCCCTTTTTCGCAGGACACTTGGACGTAGTGTCCTTGGACAAAGTATTCAAACGTTGCAAGGTTCCAAGTTCAACTTCGTACTCGTCTGAACTTTGGATTTTACTTTTGTACTCCGTCAACATGGCATTGAATACCTTCCTATCTAAGCAATCGCGTGCCCAATGGGGACTTGAACAAACGAAACATGGTTTAGGAGGCTTTGAGTTCTAGTCTTTGTAACCATGAGAAAAATTCTTAGAGCCACTGAATTGCTTTTGCTTTTCTTCTTGTTTGCCCCACTTCTTCCCGTGTTGCCTTTCTTTGCGTGGGAAGAATAATGCACCATATTCTCCATGATCACTATGGCTTCTTCGAGAGTTTTAGGCTTCCCCCAATTGATCTTGGCCTTTGCATAGTCCTTTAGCTCATCCTCGAAGCAGATTAGTACTTCGTTATCTGCATAGTCCTTTAGCCCATCCCCCAATTGCATAAGCGCTTGCTTTTTTACTTCTATGGGCCACGCATGTATTGATCCATGCTAAAAAGGAAGTTTTCCACAGCAAAATGTGTTCCTATCTCCTTTTAAGTCCATAAGCTTTTGCAAAATGTGTGTGGAGATTGGCGGAGAGCTTGAGACACTTCCCCTTGTGGGACTGCGATGATTGTGAATCTTTCGTTGGAGCTCTTTGATTTTCTACTTGCAAGGGCTTCGATTTCTGCCTTATGCTTTGCCTAATGCTTCTTGTCTTGCCTCCAATTCTTTCATCTTCTCGAGGAAGAACGAGTGAAGATCTTCAAGGCTATTTTGGGTCACACTAGACATGAAATCGTCCACTTGTAATAGGCTGTCATAGTTGTCCAACATTTTCTCCAATGTGGCACAAATTTCTGCCACATTTGATTCCAAAGCAGCAAGACGGGACTCCGTAGCATTGACAACGGGTGCTTTAGATTTGTCGTGCTTAGTCTTCTTCTGGATCGGCTCTTTGCTATGGCCATGAGTTTGCTTGCTCTCTTTGTCAGTTTGGATCTCTGCCTCATTAGCCATCCGTGCAATGCTCCTTCACAAACACAGGTACCTAGGTCTTGAAATCGTTGCTTTGATGCCATCTGTAACTAGGTTAGACTTTCCTTGCTTGGCACTTAGCCGATCTTCACCACGAGAGATGCTAAGTAAGCCTTTGAACGTGTTTGAAGGGTTGAGAATGCGCTTGGAACAGGAGAGGTTCAGAGAACACAAGAGTTTAGGAATGTGAACTTTGTATTACAACTTTGAAGAGCTTACATGATACTTTATAATGAGAGGTGTGATCTATACATACTTAACCTCCTTAATGTGTGGTTGTAATTATTTGTACATAAGATATTGCTAAGATATCCTACAAGGTCGGTTAAGACCATTCTAGGCTAAGTTTAGTACATTCCAGATTATTGCAACACATTTCTGGACTCAAATGCAACACTTTGGGTGTTGCCAGAAAATTCTAGAAACAGTGGACACGCTAGGCAGTGTGTGGGCGGGCTGCAGGCATTTGGGCAGGCTTTATTCGGGCTGGGCTGCCTGTATTCGGCCCAATTTCTTGTCAATTATTTTTAGCCATTTATATGCAATGTCTTAGGCACTTTGGCGGGCCGTAACACTAGGCTCTTGTTGATATAGGCGTGCTTGGCACCAATATTAGGTTTTTAGGTTTGTAATGATTTAGGAAGTTTAGAGTTCAATTTAGAAAATAAATTAGGATAGAAAGAATATTTATTAGAAAAAAAATATTGACTGGTATTAAAGAAGTTATGAAAAAAAACCAAAAATTAGGAATTGAGAAAAATTATGAAAAAAGGAACCGAAAATATGAAGAAAGAAGAATTTAGAGAGATAATAGGTACGAAAAGAAAGGAAAGACATCTCGATATTGTTTTTTCAAATAGATTGATAATTCATAATCAACTAGTTAACTACTTATCAGACTAACTACAAGAAGTATGTGTGTGTGCATGTGCGTACGCGCATCCGTGCACATTATTATGTAAATTTATTTTTCCCATTGCTATAGCACCATTGGGCTTGTTACTTCCACCTAGGCTCCAGGACCCTCTTGCATGTCTCGACTAGCTAGTTAACACCTATGTTCAGTTTCACGAGAAGAGATTGGGTGAAATCCCAAATATTTTTGGCCAGAAACACAGCCAAAAATAGCAAATCATTTTGGTTAGAATTCTGGCTGCAATGGTTCTGTTGAAATTGGAATCAAACCAAAAATTTACTTGCATGATCATATTGGAAGTTAAGGGCCATTGAAGCTCCTTTCGGTTGAATGATTACTACCTATTTTATTGGAAAATTCCCATTTATATTGGTAGACTGGCTAGAGAATAAAACTTTTAATAATAAGACTTTAAAATTGAAATACAAAGCAATACTAACTGTTAAACTAAATAAGAAAGAGTGTAGATCTGATTTCTAATCTAATTGGAACATCGGTAAAATTTTATTGCTTACATGGTGGATAATTAGGGATATCTAACATGATGCATCACCTATTTATTTAAATTGAAATAATTTCATCAAAATGGTTTCCACACTGCAGAAAAAACCGCTACTCACTTCAATGGAAGTGAGGATAAGAAGAATGCTGAAGTCCCTCTCGTCATAGCATTAGAAGCTATGGTGAATGAGCATCCTGGTAAGGAGAAATTAAAGATCATAAAGGCCCAAAGGCAAATGTTGAATGATTTGGCACGAGGGAAAATAGTGGTAAGCAGATGTACTTTTCTTGGTCATATTTTAAATAGGTAATATATTTACAGTAAAAACTCGTCTTGAGAACTACCAAGACTTATTCTCAAAATTGTCACTATGTGCATTCAATAAGATTTTACAAATAGTAAATCTGAATTGTTCAAGACTAACAAATTTTATGTCGATTTGGAAAATGTAATTATGTTATTTTAATGTGATCATCAGTGTACAGTGTTATTTTAGATGCTTTGCTTAACAGACACGTGTTGTAGGCACTTAAACCACAAACACCTGGAGGAAGTAGTCAGCGAAGAAAGAGGGGTAGACCACGCAAACTAGTAATAGAAAAGACTTCAGGGGCTGGTATATACTATACTACCTTTAAACATTAGTCATCAGCTAGATTCTATCTATTATTGTGGTCATTTAAGTGAACTTTATTCTCAAAGTTCTAATCCAATTTTGGAAATAAAAGTAATTCTGGCTTGGTCAGAATGCCAATATGGTCAATCAAAACTGAGACCTATATGCCAGGTCAACACCTGTCTACTGTCTAGCATGTGGATTGTAAGATTATTGCTATTTACGAACCAAAAATTTGGCTGTTTATTGGTTGCTTTCATCCCTATCTCTTCTTTGAATATGATCTGAGCTGGTTATTGATCTCAGCTTTGACTTTTCATGTCAGTATTTTAGCCAGAATGACTAGAAACTGGAACCAAAACTTTGTTACTGTATCGACACATATTTCACCTAAATGAAAGTCCAGTGACCATAGAAACTTATAAACTCTTTGCCCTGTTGCAAAAATTAAGCTAATACAGAATAATGCGTAGGCAATGACGATGGCGATCGTGAAGTTGCTGATAAAAGTGTTCTAGGAGAAAAAGCAATTATTCAAGTTGACGAACCAATCCAAGAAGTGGAGTGTACAGGTGCTAGGAGTTTTTTTTGAAAAAAAAGCGTTTGAATGCTATTCTTGCATCCTCTCTTTTTTTCTCATGCGCATGATATTTTACATTTACTGTATCGAGAACTAAAGTGCAGTTTGTGTCTATAGATACTCAATCAAGAGAGAGAACAACTGAAGTTTCTGAGAAAAATTGCACAACAAACAAAATCGACATGGCCATTCCTGATGTGGAGGATGACGATCAACCTCTGTCAATGTGGATTGGGGGAATGCTCTCCTTTGCTAATGCCGAAGCTTCGCGTAAGTTGCCTAACACCGATTTATTTTGTTTTCATAAGTGATTTTTTTAGTACTGTGGAAAACAACAAATTGGTGAAGTTAAGTTGATATTATAGTGCCGAATTAGCAGAGAGTATTGCTTATACAAAAAGAAAAGAAGTAAATAGATATTAAGAGAAGTTGAACTTCAAGGACATTAATGTGCAAGTTCAGAGGTAATTATGAAATCAACCCTCTTGTGGTTTTTTGGATAGGATTATATTCTGGCAAGTTAGAGAAAAGAAAAAAAGGTGTTGATCGAGATTTAGTACCTTGCTTGGAGGAGGCTTCAGATGGAAATCAGTGTTTGCCTTTTGAGAAGAGGTCAATGGTTTGGAAAACGATCGAATCAATGGAAGTATTCCAGCTGGTTCCCCAGAAACCACATTTTCAACCTTTAGCTGATTCCAAAGAGGAGTATCGTGAAGGATCAGCGATTGGCGCCATGGTAACGTTTGCCAGTTTGTTCGACAAGATCGCGTCGCTTAAATTTGACGATTCGAAAAGCGTACTGGAGAGTACCCTTGAAAGTCTTGTTGATTTGGAGAGACATGGATTTGATGTTGCAATCCCACGGGAACGCGTCATTCAATTGCTATCAATCAAGGATGGAGAAGTTAAACTTCAAAGTGAATCAAAAGACATGGAAAACCAGATGAGGGAGCTTTCTGAAGAGAGACGAAAATTGGATGCAAATGTGAAAGATATCGAAAGGAAGATGGCCGAGTTACAGGAACAACTTGATGCAGCCAATTGTAAGGTGGAAAACAAAAATCGTGAAATCGCAAAGTTGCAGAGTGTTGTGGATTCTATGAACGTAAAAATAAAAGACGCTCCTAGTGAATTTGAAAAAGTAGCAAGTGCCCCTTGGAAATAGCTCTGAAACTCGATTTCATTCTGGGCATAGTTAGTTTTGTTTTTAGTGGCATTTTCACATTAGTAGTGTTTGTTAACGTAGACTGGGTCTTTTGATGTGCCAAAACCTGAAATATTATTCAAGCCGTACAGAGCAGTTGTTTTAGCAAATTGACTAGCCTAATTGTATGATACATTTATCTCTTATTTTCAAAGTGATTTAGTCAACATATGTTATGTACGGTGAATCAGGTTTGTCGAGTTCTAATTTCTCGAATTACGTCTACAAATATCGTAACTATGACTACTATATATAAATCATCTTTATAAAAAAGTCACTATGAACAGTCGAAATTATTCAAATACATCCAACTTGAAGTTTAACTGTGAAAGAATTATATATATAAATATAATATTATTGTTATTAGAGATTGCAAATCTTGAGAAAAATAGACAAATTCACCAGTTATCTTAAATTATTGAACAGCTCGAGATTAAGCTAAATTTTTCACAATTTAATTGGCGTTAGAAATGAAAGTAAGCCCAATGTTTCACAATTCCAACTTCACTGTCACATTTCGGATGCTTAGGGTCTTCAACTAGTTTAGTGCCTTTCTGAAACTCAAAACATCCCCAACACAAGATTACTATTGCCAAAAAGAAATACATCTCCATAAACTAAAATAGCGTAATAGTGTAAGATAAGTCAGTTATTTATCATGATTGAATATATAGTTTTTATCATAAGATCTTGATGGGGCATTATCGTAACCTGTTAGTATTTACTATTTCATTTGGTTGTGCTTCTTGAAACCGTTTTTTTTGAAAGAGTTCATTTTCAAGTTTTTCCTATAACCAGTAGAATTAATTTTAGACAGTTCCTAATTAGATAGAATGAAAGATCAAAATGTGTTGTTTAAAATAAAAAAAATATGTAATTTAATAAAAAGTTTGTGAGAGCAACTTATTAAGATATTATCTTAAAAAACAATATAAAATAAGCCTTGAAAATGAAATCGCATAATATAATGCACTAGTTTTCTGATTATAACTAGACGTGATTTAACGGTAAAAAGAAATATTACAACCCTACGAGACCTGTAGGCTATAACTATATGAAAGATGACATGTATTAACTATCAGTAATTCTATATTGACACCAGTTGTTTGACACCCGTTGATACTGTGCAATCTCCACCATCTATCTTGTTTTCATCTTATGGTGTAGACCTAACTATCCAAAGATGGATGGTGGAGATTGTAAAGTGTAAATGGGTGTCAAACACAGTAATTCTATATCTAACTACCGAAAGATATGGATGCTGTTACAAGTATCAGAACAATAAAGAGAATTAGTGTCCAATACTGTTAAACTAATTTTTATAGCAAAAAGTTTATTGGAATTAAGGATGGCAACGGGTCCGATCCGTTTTCATATATTGGACCCGGATCCGACCCGGATCCTACGGGTCCATAATTTACGGATCCGGATCCGGGTCCATGTAATTAACATCAAATTCTTAGTTTCAGCTTCCATAGTTGTACATTTCACCTTATTTTAAATAGTTTACATGCTCATTTAATTATGTTCATGCAATTGTATTTACGTGGATATCAAATAATATTAATTATCCAATATTTTCGGGATAAATAATAAATAAAAAAAATACAATTAATATTTAAATCCGGATCCGGGTTTCATTACCCGGACCTGGACCAGTTTCCTGGACCCGGACCCGGATCCGACGGGTCCATAAAATCTAAATCCGGATCCTAAAAAACGGACCCGGATCCACGGATCCGAACCGGGTCCGGGATCCGTTACCATCCCTAATTGGAATACAATGTGTCACCTACTAACCTTATTTGGACTGACATGGAGACAAGAAAATGTTAAACATAAATTTTTGTAAAAAATTAGATAAACAAAAATAAATTTTAAATTGAGGCTTCAACAAACTCATCTACCACCGAACTTCAATTTTCTGCAACAATTTGTCACCTCTTTTACTCCAACACTCTTTATGCTCTGCCATCGTATAAAGATAATGATCTTTTTTCAAATCTAACTAGTATCTAATTTTCTAACCATTAGTAAAGTATTTTATATGATAATTGTAATTATTATATGTTTCATATTTCTTAGTTATGTAAAGCAATTTGATCAACTGATCAATTCATTTAAGTAGCGGATTTTAAGGGCTGTAAAATTCAACGGGCGCCAATGTGTTGATCAAAATTACTTCTTTCCACGCCTTCATGCTCTTGTAATCGCATAACACAAATATAAATAATGAATTGCTAATGGTTTTTTTTATCTGGTAGTATTAAATTGTTTTAATTATATTATATGGTTTATCTTGGCCATTGATTGATTTCTTGTCAGATATTCTTCTTGCTGTCAGGTCAACATTCTTCTTCTTCGGCTGTTATTATTTAAACTTTGTACTTGAAATTCAATTAACTGCTTTATTTTTCTTTTTTGTTTACTTAACCGCTTAAGGTACTCATTGGAACTACTCCATTGGGGTGATGTCATTAATTTCGTATTTCATTGTTTCTTCCCAAGATAAAATCCAGAAGCTCTGAATAATGGATGACAGTTAGATTCTGATTACTCGAAAGTAATTGAATACTAATTTATTAACTGGACCAGTATGTAAGTCTCTGTACCCATTTTCCCTGCTGCAGATATTGAACAAGATAAACAAAATAAAAAATGAAGGTTTTTGCCGCTCAAGTTGAAGAGGGAAAAGAAGGTAAAGATGGAAATCCATCAGTTGGTCCCGTGTATCGAAATCTGCTATCTAAAGATCAGTTTCCTCCACCTGATGATGCTATGCCTACTACTTGGGACCTTTTCAGGTACTTTCTATCTCAATATTTGTTATCTCAAACTGCAAATCTGTTATTTCAAATGAACGAATTTCTTGTAATTTCATTGTTGCTGCGAACAAGTATCCTGGCAATAGAATGCTTGGTTGGCGAAAATTTATTACCGGCGAGGTAATCGAATTTCAAGCTCGTAATGACATATTCAAACCAAGTGAAGTGAAAATGGTGATTGTTTGTTCAGGTGGGGCCTTATGAATGGAAAACATACAAGGAGGTTTACGATGAAGTTTTGCAAATCGGTTCTGCATTGAGAGCATGCGGTGCTGAACCTGTTAGTTTGAATTTCGATTTATTATAAATGCACGCTTTTTATTTGATTTAATGACTATATGAAGAATTTGCGAACCATGTTTTTCTTGACAGGGCTGCCGAATCGGAATTTATGGATCGAATTGTCCCCAGTGGATTGCAGCAATGGAGGTCTGAATAATGCTTTTTCTTTTTCTGTGTTTGTCTTTTTTTCACCTGTTGTACAGTAGGTAACAGGTAATTTCTTTCTTTTTCCTTTTTTAGTTTCCAATTTTGTTTTAATGACTTCATATTAGGCTTGTAATGCTCACAGCTTGGTCTGCGTGCCTCTCTATGATACACTTGGTATTCTTCCAAATTTTGCTTCCAAGCTATTTGTTCTTTTTTTTTTTGAAACAAGTAACAAATTCCCAATTTGTCTCGCCTATTTCTATTCAGAAACTGCTACTCGGATTTTTAGATTCTCAACTTCAATATTTTCTATATCAGTATAGTTGAATGAGTTTTTGGATGCAGGTCCAGGTGCTGTAAATTATATAATAGATCATGCTGAGATCGATTATGTTTTCATCCAAGATAAGAAAGTAAAAGAAGTATGTCTATTTTGTTTGAAGTTTGAACTACACTCAAAACTAAATATCTTTCCATTTAAATATTTTGGAGGCCATATTATTGATTAAGCTTATTCTTCTATTTTCAGCTGTTAAATCCC
Organism: Euphorbia schlechtendalii; assembly: GCA_949673415.1. NCBI lineage: Eukaryota > Viridiplantae > Streptophyta > Magnoliopsida > Malpighiales > Euphorbiaceae > Euphorbia > Euphorbia schlechtendalii. The sequence goes on from CATIWQ010024906.1 coordinate 11,291, forward strand.
AACTGTGAATCTGCTTCGCGGGTTAAATGTAAGAATTGGTCAATTAATGTTAATATTTTCTGTTACTGGAGATTGTGTGCTACTAATATTCAATATGGTTTCAGCAATCATAAGTTTCACTTCATTTACGGATGAAGAGAAAGAAAAGGCAGCCAAACTAGATAAAAAACCGTACTCTTGGGAGGAGTTTCTTTATTTGGTTTGTGTCTATCTATATTGTTATGTAATGAGCTTTCTTGTCTTGATTGTTGCCGATCTTAAGGAGTTTTATCCATTAGGGCAAGGAGAAGCCGTCAGAGATAACACCGCCTAATTCTTTTAGCATTTGCACAATCATGTATACAAGTGGGATCCTAAAGGTGTTGTGCTAACACATGAAACAATAGCAACTTTTGTTAGAGGCATGGATTTGTTTCTTGAACAATTTGATGACAAGGTAAGGAAAATGTACGTCGACGTTGTTCTTGCTTGATTCTATGCTTTGTTCACATAAGATAAGTAAAACCTTGTATATGAGATTTTGAGTTCTTTTTATGTTCTATTTGATCCTTGAGTAGTCTTTGCTCCATGTAGATGACAGAGGATGACGTCCATCTATCTTTTCTGCCCCTTGCTCATGTACTTGATCATGCGATTGAGGAATACTTTATCAAGAAAGGTGCTTCCATTGGCTACTATCATGGGGTACATGATGAGAATTTTACTCGCCCAACATTTACTTAACAAATATAAAGATCCCATTTTTCCATGTAAATTGATAACCGTTTGGCTATAATTTAAAATTGTTTTGAAGGATTTGAATGCACTGAGGGATGACATAGTGGAGTTGAAGCCAACATTTTTAGCTGGTGTACCTAGAGTTTTTGAAAAAATACATGAAGGCATGTTACCCTATCATATTATATGTGTTCACACATGAATTTGTCTCTATTAACCAGTTATAACAACTGAGGTTCTCTTAAATTTAGGTATACAAAAGGCACTAGAGGAATTGAATCCTGTGCGGAGGTCAATTTTCTATGTTTTGTACAAGTAGTAAGTTACTCTCATGTTCTGTTGCTTCTTTAACAACGAAATAATTTATTTTCATGGTCTCTAGAAATGTTGAAATGCAGAACATAGGCCGATGAATTCCTATCATTTTTATGCAGCAAACTTGGTTGGATGAATCGCGGTTACAAACAAAAATAAGCTTCACCATTGGCAGATTTGTTGGCTTTCAGAAAGGTAAAACCTTCCTTTAAAATTTTTGTATGCATTATTTCATTCTTTTCAGCAATGATATCTCTGTTTGATGTTCGTTACCTAATTTATAAGGTGAAAGCTAAGTTAGGAGGTCGACTTCGACTGATTGTATCAGGCGCTGCACCTATAAGTACTGAAGTGGAAGAATTCTTGCAAGTAACTTGCTGTGCTTTTGTAGTCCAAGGCTATAATAAACAAGGAAATTTCATATGTTATTCACAAGAAATTGATCATGTTAGTCTAGATAAGGAAAGAAATGATGCAATTGATCATTCAGGTTTGACTGAAACTTGCGGGCCAGCCACCCTTGGTTTTCCAGAAGAAATGTGCATGGTGGGTTTGGTTGGCCTACCAGCAGTGTACCAGAAATGGGCTACAATCCACCTCGCGGTGAGATTTGTGTGAGAGGAAAGACACTCTTTTCTGGCTACTACAAGAATCCCCAACTCACAAACGATTCGATAAAAGACGGATGGTTCCATACAGGTTAATGTATTAGCCTATTAGTGTGAAACAGAGTTAGTTCTGCTGGTTTTGTATTCTGAAATTGCTCCCTTTTCGCTCTCTTCAGGGGACATAGGTGAAATTCTGCCAAATGGAGCGCTGAAGATCATTGACCAGAAAAAGAATGTGATCAAACTGTCTCAAGGAGAATATGTTGCGCTTGAGTACTTGGAAAATGTTTATGGAATCACTCCAATCGTTGGAGATGTAATCATCTTTAAATACCATTCTTTTTTGTTACAGAAATTGAAATCATGTCGGCTTTTTGGTAATGAATGTACTGCAGATATGGGTATTCGGGAACAGCTTCAAGTCAATGGTGGTACCAGTAGTTGTACCTCATGAAGAAACCACCAAAAAATGGGCAGATTTGAATGGTTACATGGGTTCGTTCTCTGAACTTTGTCTTCTTGATCAGCTAAAAGACTACGTTCTCTCAGAACTGAAGTCTACAGCTTTAAGAAAAAAGGTAAACTATCCTTCCTGACGATGCATTTTTTTCTTTTCCAACTTATAAAGGGATATTGACCTGTGTATTTTGTAGCTGAGAGGATTTGAAATGGTAAAAGGAGTGATATTGGAATCTCGCCCTTTTGACATGGAAAGAGATTTGGTGACTGCAACATTAAAAAAGAAGAGAAATAAATTGCTCAACTATTATCAGGTAAATAAAAGAACCATGAGACTGCTATGTTGGCTCCAATTTTTTCTGATTTGAAATAACATGTGATGAGTTTTGCAGGAGGAAATCGATCAACTTTATAAGAAATTGAGTTTAAAACAAGTGTAGTCTATTATGTTATGTTTAAATCCTCTGCTTCCATGCCCTCACTTTCCTATCTTTTTATTTGTGCCTATGTCCAACGATAAAGCACTTCTGGAATACAAATTCTTGAGGCTTATTTCCATCTGCGTGTTATTCTTATAATGAAAAATTGCGCAAGAGAATCAATGTCAGCATGCTCGTCACAGCTTTGCAAGGTATCATTAAAAAAAGTGACATTTCGGCCATTCAATGGTTGAACGTGGAACCATATGCAAGCTGATAACAGTAAAAGAATAACTCGTTCAATTTAGGTTCACTCATTCCATTTATAAAACGTCTAATAAATCTGAATACCAATAAAATTAACATGGAATCGCTGGAAAACAACAACAATAACTAAACTACAAGAGAGTTCCAACAGCTGGGAGGTGAGAAAGAATTACTGCACTTCCCAAAAATGGCATTCATTTCCATAAGCACCATCTCAGTGTCGCCAGCCATTTTATAAATGAAAAGAGTCTACTGATTGAATCATGTCATTTCCTGTTCTTACTGTCTTCCTTTTCTCTCTCCCGCTTCTTATATAGTTTCTCAAGAACCCGTTTGGCTTCACAATTTGGGAAGTTTGCCAAGTCATAGTAATGCGGTGCTATATCCACAAGCCTGTAAATAAAAAGAGAGCGTGCCTCATTAAAAAATACAATGTATACCAAACAAAATTTGATTTAAAACACATTGCATATAACCATCACAGGAGCAAGGACTGACTAACCATTCACCACGAATATCTGTCACTGTACGGATAAAATTCCTGCTCGTTAGAACATACTCGTTGTAAATAACCCATTCTGGCTTGCGATCCAGACAATTTGACGGATGCAAATGCACAACCTGCAATTTCAATAGAAAGCAAAGAAAATTTACATCCCGGTCTTGTATAATTAAACTTCACTAGTAAACTAAAGAATATCACAGCAGAAGAAGCAGATTATGAAGTACATGCAACAAAGCGGATGGACAGAGTGGGAAATAAGATAAAAGAGATGAATTTATATATACGTACTTGATTGTCTTTCACTGTCAGGTAGTGGCCAGTTTTTTCAAGATGAGCAACCTGCATAAAATACCCAGCTAGCATTGCCTTTCGTATGTTGACATAGTAATCACGGCTGTTGAAATCTGTGCTGCATAACTTGAGATTAAACCTCGCCATAATGCGTACGAGCTGTTGTCTGACATTATCAGCAGACTTAAGAGCCCGATGGTTGACAAAATTCTCATAGCACCAAGATGGGTCCTCGCCTACAAACCAAATCAATACATACTATTTTAGAAAAAAAAAAGCTAAATATAGGAATTGAAAAGGAGAAGATAAAGATAAAACTCACCATTCTGCTTGTACGCATGATACACGTTTAATAGCGTCAAGTGGTCCCCGTCTATGTGCCCGAACTTAGCTTTAGCTTCATCAGCAGCTTTTTGAGCCTCCCTAGGGCGGACAAAGCAATTGGGTACTAAAGAAAGAATTTGGATATCACAGAAGAGGCCCATTGTAGGTCAGCAGATGCATCACACCATTTTCTTCATGAGATAAACTGAGAAACTGCAACTGTCTACATCAGCACTTACATAGAATCTGATGGTGCATGGGCATCACCCATACACGACAGTTGCTGATGAAAACCTAATTGCACACTTGAATTTTTCAACTGAACCATGTTTATTTGCATAAACATGCTGGCAGTTGGAAAACTCAACAGAAGCACAGGACACATTTATACAAATGATATCCTCACACGCAACGACAGTTCTTTAAAGGCCTGATGCATCTATCACCCCCTCAATTTGTCCAAAATGGTCACTTTCCACCTTCAACTTTCAAATGTCAATTTCCCCATGAATTTGTTTAAAATGCACCAGTTTGCCCCCTCTTTGCCAAGTGTCAGCATCTAGTTGGTTTGACTTTTCAAAGATGCCATTTTTCTGATTATTCTCACTCCAACCAGAAACTGACACGTGTTATTGAGAAGGGAAAAATTGATGCATTTTAAACAAGTTCAGGGGATATCTAACACATTTGGAAGTTCATGGTGGCAAGTGACCATTTTGGACAAGTTCACAGGATTAATGGATCAAGCCTTCTTCTTTAAATTACTTAGAACAGACTCAAGAAAGGCATACACATATAAGATAGATTGCAAGTGATGATTACCTGAGAGCATCGCAGAAATTGAGAGAATCTCATTCGAACAGTTGAATTCTGGACTGACAACCAGCATTTTCCCCATCTGAGGATCCAAGGGGAACTCGCTCATGATTTCCCCAAGCTTAGTCAGGTTACCATCATCATCCAACGCCCCCAAATAGTTTAACAACTCTAGAGCCCGCATCAAGGTCTCAGGAGCAGGAGGGTCCATAAAATCAAAATGCACCAAATCATCAATTCCAAGTTTTTTAAGAGTCAAAACTGTATTTGCAAGGTTAGAGCGCAATATCTCGGGATATGTCTGTGGCTGGAGATCCTGATTAAAACTTCTCTCTGTGTAAAGCCTGAAGCATTTACCAGGCTGAGTTCTTCCAGCACGCCCTGATCTTTGATGGGCACTTGCTTTTGAGATTGGGGACACCAACAAGGATTCAACTCGTACACGAGGGTTATAGACCTTTTGTTTTGCAAAACCAGGGTCAATAACATAAACAATGCCATCTATGGTCAAAGAAGTTTCTGCTATGTTAGTTGAGACAACAATCTTCCTTCCAGCAGGACCACCCTCTACCACTGGAGGCGGGGCAGGATCAAAAATTTTCTGTTGCATAGCAGGTGGAAGAGTTGAATACAGTGGCACTACTTTCACTGGACCAACTTTATCCGTTTCCATATTTGAAATTTCTTTATTTATTTTACGGCACGCATCCTCGATCTCCTCCTCACCAGTAAGGAAAACAAGAATATCTCCAGGTCCTTCACACATATGTATCTGGACAACTGTTCGAATTGCTGCCTCAAGATAATCCCTTTCAGGTTCCTGGGTATAGAATATTTCCACTGGATGAAGCCTACCTGGAACCCTCATCAGGGGAGCATCATTGAAATAACCCTGGAACTTCTCAGCCTCTAGTGTTGCACTCATGACAACTAGCTTAAGATCAGGCCTGTTTCTTAGAACTTCTTTAAGAAGTCCAAACAGCACGTCTGTGGCCAAAGTTCTTTCATGGGCTTCATCCAGGATTATGACTTTGTACCGTTCCAAAAGTGGATCAGTCATTGCTTCTCTTAAAAGCATACCATCAGTAAGATACCTATCAAAGAAACAAAAACAATATACATGAGAAAAATTGGAAAAAAGCCTGTCAATGGAAGTTATAGTAGCATCATAGAGATACAAATAGACTCTGGTTGTATCACAACTCACTTCAAAACAGTTTTTGCACTGCTGCAGTCTTCAAAACGTATGCTGTAACCCACCTCTTCACCAATAGTTACATCCATCTCCTCAGCAACACGTCGAGACACAGACATTGCAGCCACTCTACGAGGTTGCGTGCACCCAACCATCATCTTCTTGCGTTTATCAGGTGTTTCTATCTCTACAGATTCCAAAACAAACTGAGGTATCTGCAACACAAAACATGGTTCACTAAGTTTTTTATCTAAACAAATCTAATTACAATTCACAAATATCATTATTGATAGCAGTCAAAAGTTCTACGACCAATAATTAAATTCAAATGAACATATAAAAGACAATCATTATAGGCAAACCATGATATTTCCTTTAAAAATTTATATCTGTACATTCCAACAGAATAAAAAACAATTAAGCGTATACAAGCACAACAGAACCTCTTTTTTTAATCAGTGGTCAATTAGATGTAAAAACATATTTCTACTGTTAAGGTCTAAAGGATGACAAAACGGAGCCGCTTAAGAACTTAACCATCCTGAAAGAATTATAGCCTAACATATAATTGAAATAATTTTATCTAATTGCATAAAGACAGATGTTGAAAGAAAAACAGCACGAAAAGTATCGAGTTCAAATGAAACAACCATCCTTTAAAATCAGGAGGGGCCCAAGATTCTCAACTAAACAGAGCATATTCGTATTGAAATCTGAACAATAAACTAGCGAATGCCAAGGCCGCAGCTTACACTCACTAGGTAGATATTTTCAAATTCAAAACTAAACCAGAACTGCTGATTTGGAGCAACAACAGACACCAATCAAGTTGTTCCATTTAACGTTAGAAAAACAATAAACGAAAACCTGTGCAGCCGCAATGTAAGGAGAACAAACAACCGTTGATCATCGAGCAAAAATAGGTTAAAAAGACGTATTCCAACAAACCTGAGTAGTTTTGCCGCTACCAGTCTCTCCGACGAGAACAACAACTTGATTACTCTTCAAAACCTTCAAGAACTCCTCCTTTTGCAGCCAAACAGGCAAAGTTTTCCTCTTCTCCAATATCTCATAGTACCTTTGAGAATAGGGCCTCCCATTCCACCGATTTACCAAATTGTTAGTATTCCCATTCATACTCCCCGGACCTCCACCGCCGTTCGTTTTAAAGATCTTAGAGGAGACAGAGGTCTCGTCCACCACGTCAAATAAGCTTATCTTCCTCTTCCTCTCCGTACCCATTCAAATCCTAGAAACCCTAACCAGAAAGAGCCGTAGAAAGACTCGATTAGGCGGAATCGGATCCGAATCTAGACGGGAAGAATAAGGTTCAGACTATGGGAGCTAATCACCATAAACCCTAAGAAACGACGGCGGCGCGAGCCTCGTATTATTATATAGTGGTCAGGTGATACAAGAACTTTCGAGATTTTGCTGATTAGTCCTCACGGGACGCCATCTGCCCAAGTGACAACAACTTCTCGTATATTAATGAATATGGGCTTTTATTAATGTTGGCGTTCCAGTTTGGGCCCTAACACACAGCTGAGAATGCCATATATCCTGATGGAATTAGCCCAGACAGTTGTAGATTGGTGGAAAAATGGAAATACAAGTTTCAAATGATATATTTAGCCTAAATTTTGTTATACGTTACTAGTTTGATCTTTAGATTCTTTGCTTATATCTCTTGGTCAATCAGTACACACAAGACACAACGAAATTTATTTAAAAGAATTTCTTGCGAAAGATTTGAAAAACTCTTGAAACAACTTTGCAGCGATGAATATGTATAGAAATTTCTATTATTAAAGAAGATACAAGATAAATAACTAAGAAGAGAGGAGCTTCCCTTTTCCATTCCCAACTAGGCTTTAAAACCGAAAAACTCACATGAATTACATATTCTTAAGCATATATTTTTTTAAAAATATGAGACATTTTTACAAATCACAACCACATGTTTCAAAGGTTAATGGCAACTAGACCAAAGTCTACTGGTTGCATGTTCTTATGCATTAGATGAAGGATCTGTTTGACACAAATCTTTTATAGCCACATATACAAACAGCTCTACTCGTAAAATTTCGTTGAGAAATCATTTCTTATTATGTGGAAACAATGCCTACTGGTTGAAAATCAACCCATTTAATATGTCATGTCTTGAATATACTGCTCTTCAATGCTACATATTGCTCTCCCTTGTGCCCTCCTTAGCCCAATTTTTGTTGTCAAGCCTTGATTTTGATGCTTTCATCATTTAAAAAATATATGGCTAGAGTGGGTTATACTCCAATTAGTTATTATCAACCAAAATATATTGTCAGGCTTTCAAAATCACATTACCCATCTGAATATGCCTCGAATGTTTAACATGCTTTAGATTCAGTTCCTTTTTTTTATCTATAGATTCAATTCTTTTATATTCAAAATAAAATTTGTCTTATAATTATTCATAGAAGCAAGAATAGACCTCAAACCAAATTAGTACAAAAATTAGTCACATCAACACTAACTAGAGATATGAAATTGGAAGATTTATGTAATAATCAATTATACACTGTTTTTAAATTATTAAATTCATTAAAATTAATGAATCAATAACCTTATGAACTTATTCAAAAAAACCTAATTATCATCCTGAACTTTCAAAATTTTCAATACTTGTCTAAAAATGTATCAGATTGTCTCTCTCAACATCACATGTCAGCTTCCACTTGGAGAGAGAAAAATAAAAAAGTTCTAGATATCTCTTGAATTTGTCCTAAAAAATCAATTGTCATCCTGAAATTTTAAAAGTTTCAAATATCTTATGAACTTGAAAAAATGAACTAGTTTACCTCCATTCACGTGTCAGCTTCAAGTTTGAAAGAGAAAAATAAAAAAAACATATTTGAAAAGTCAAATCAACTAATTACTAATATGTTACAACGAGAAGAGACAAATTGATGAGTTCAAGAGAAATTAATATTCTATCTCCTTTTTTAATAATTATCTTTTTGAAATCTTTGAAATTTTTTTAAATAAGTGTCGTTCTTTGTTTTCAATACATATTTTATCCATTTTACCCTTATTTAATGCATATTGGAAATGAAAAAATGAATAAAGTATCCAATCAACTTTTAAATTTACAAAAGTTATAGGGGTAAATAGGTATTTGTATTATCTTAATTAATATGACATTGGTATTGGGAAACAACCTTAAAGTGACAATTTTTTAAAAAGGGAGGGAGCATTTAAAAATTTAGACAACTGATTATTTTGAATATGCTCACGAATGATAAATGCGTTGGATCATTAATTTATGTGCTATATCGGTAAGGTATTCGGACTTCAAAACTAAGCGCTTATTAGTTTGGTAGCAAAATTAATGTAACGATTGGCGACAAAGGTCTCACTTAAATAAAATTGGATATGACCAATAAAATGTTGGTTAAGCGGTCCCCAATCCATATGAAATCATGTTCCTTCCATATCACTTTTGATAAATCTCAATCAATAGGCGCTTTACAGACTGTTGGTTTTTTTTACAAATTAAAAATTAGGAAGGGATTCATTAATTTCTTGATGTTTGACGGATGTCAAACACATTTTCAACATATATAATATAATAGTCCAAACAATATTCTATTAAGAAATACAAACTACCTAATTAGCATTAGACCCATGTTTGATTCTTACTATACAAGGAAGTGAGGAATCTAACTCTCCAGAAAAGATTATTTTGATAAAAATACTAAAACAATGTTAAATAAATGCGTTGCAGGTGTTTTATACTTTTTTTTTTTGGTTGTAATTAATGAAGAATGGGTTTGTTTCTTCAACACCCTTCTAAAGTTGGTTCAAAAAAACGGATGTTACCCTCAATTTTTAAAATAGTTAGTTACCCTCATTAACTTGATAAAAAGGATCAATAATCCCTTTGAACTTGGTAAAAATGCAACAGTTTGCCCTCAATGGCACGTGTTAGATTCTATTTGAAAAGTCAAACCAACCATATTCTGACAAGTGACGTTGAGGGTTAACTGGAGCATTTTTACTAAGTTAAGGGGGTAACTGATCATTTTTACCAACTTAAGGAGCGTAACTGATTCTTTTAAAAGTTGAGGATGACATCCGGTTTTCTGAATCAATTTGGGGGTGTTGATATATTGGCCCTTAATATGACATCAATATGTGATGTTTTGATATGTAAATAACTGCAACCTCTAAAGTTCATTCAACAACAAAAAATGCAACATCAAGATGTTAAACTTTTCATAATTAGGCATGTTGTATTGAATATTAATTGTCTTATTCCCTCATCCAAATACACGATGTTTGATGTAAACTAGCATCTATATTTGTCACCATAAATTTTTGTATTCTAATTATCGACACTATTTTATGACAAATATTCTTAGACACTGTTTTAGTTATCTGTGTATGTGTGTGTGTGAGAGGGACATATGATCAACAACTAGCAAAAAAGAATATTTAACTTAAGATTTAAGAATAATAATGGATTATTTTGCATGAAGTCGATTGTTTTGTGGACTTTTCATAAGAGATTTCACTACATGAAAACAATACTAGTTGTTAATACTGATTACACGTTTTTCATAATAGCTTTATTGATATAATCTCACCTGCAGAACAGGAATTTTAACACGAATGATTTAATATTACAGTAATTAGGACAAATACTTAAATAGATTTTTCGTAACATAAAAGGTACAAATATAGTTTTTTTCGGATAACGAAAGTACATATACAGTTATATCCACTTCACACTACAAAGAATTGCCAATTGGGCTCGACAATTACTTAAAAGTTATATTATTTTTATTGAAAAGAAATTAAAAGCACTTATAGAGTGAACCTCAATATTTACGGCTGGGCGTATGAGAAGTTGCAAATCCTTCATTACCGGCCAAGATCAGGTACTTGTCTCTTCTCGTAAGTTTGGTGCACTCGAATCCCAAAGCCGTACCGATCTGGCTTTGCACGTGATTAGCAACATCAAATCTTGAATGACGAGACTGATCGGAGGGCCGAGAAACGCTGGGAAGAATCTGAATGGTGTAAGATGGATGGGGGTTCATGAGGAAGAATATAGGGTCAAGGCACTTGAGCCCACCCGCAGTTGTGCCGTGAAAAAAGCTAACATGGGTATACAGTGCGACAGGGACAATTTGGTCAGTTAATTGAGAAAACAAAGGGCTAAATCTCAACAGGTAGGGTTCTCTGCACGTGGTTCCTTCTGGGCACACCACAAGATCACCTTCCTTTAATAGTTTCTCCATCATCTTCCCATCTTCATGACGGTTACGCGTCAATCGGACGGTCCTGATTGGAGAGAGCATTTCGGACATCCTGCTAAGACTGTATGTGACCGCAGCGAGTTCTTTTTTTAACGAGAAGGAAAGGTAAAGAGGGTCAAGTAATGTTCTATGGTTGCAAACATATAAAATGCCTTTTTTAGGGAGATTAATGTGATTATTAGAGGAGTTGGGCGTTGATATGGTGCAGCGGAATCCAGAAAAGGCTAATATGGGGATAGAGATGTTGTAGGGGAGAGTAGCAGCAACGGCTCTGATTAGAGCAAGGATTGAACCAAAAGGAACCCACATGAACAAGGCTAGAGTGGTTGTTGGAGTCGGTTTGGTTGCCAGTCTACCATCGTGGAAAATAAGGGCATTTGGGTAATTTTGTTTGGGTAGAGTTTTCCAGCTCCTTTTATCAGTCTTTTTAACCAGGTAAATTTCCTGCTCCAACATGAGTACATAAATCACTTCGCATCAGTACTGACTAATTAACAATAATATGTAGCCTAATTACTTTCTTAAGTAATACAATTAAACAAGGAATGAAGTCACACGCATTCTGCCTCAAAAATCCCCCTAAAATTCACTGTTTTAAAATAACATCTTGGTGTGATTTTATTTTGAAGATCGTTGTCTGAGTACGCCTAGCACTTAAACTTCACCGATTAACACCTAAATTCTACCTAGATTCTGATCTACCCACGTGTAGATCTCTAGAATTCCTATCGTCTAATTTAAGGCCTGACGCTTTAAATCTCGGCTAAAATCACATTATGTAGGTGTATGTGGCCATTTATAGATTTGTATATTTTGCACATTTATATTGATAGATACTTATGTGCCTAATTATGATTTGATTTGACATGTCTATTTCTCTCAACTCAACACTAATTTATAGAATTAAATACTTTTCAATCATGTTCTAGTATTCTAATGCTTTTTTTCATATCTCATGAAATGAAATTGCTCATTTATTATATTGTTTATTCAGTAGTTGATTTATTCAATGTTAAGACATTAAATGTTTATTAAATGATAGACTAGAGGTGAAATTCTAAATTAAAGAATTTTTCTAAATTTTTTTTGAAATAGTATTGTGCGTTATAACTAAATTAACAGAAACAACTTTATTTAATAGATAAGACACATTATATATAATAAATTGAACTTTAACAAAAAAATTACCAAATGTCTTCCATCTCTGTATTATATATTAGTATATAATAGGGTTTCATAATTTATTGTTATGAAACTTTTGTTTATTTATATCATTTAATGCGTTCAACTTCAAAAATTTAGATGCCTTTATTTTATTTTAAACAATGATTTCAGATTTTTTTAATTAAAACATAATATATGAGTAATTAATTAGAATAGTTAGAAGTTTATTAAGTACAATAAAGTTTATATAGTTTGAGTATATATTTCAAAGAACCATAATCTAGATGTGTGATGGAACATGAAAATAGTTTCTCGGAGAAACTAATGATTTGAACATGAGAAATCATACTAGGGGCCGGGTATTTTTGAATATCATGCTCTTAATATATGATATGTGTCCCAATTTATCGTTAGTGAGTATTGGAAGCAGGCATTCAATACGGGAAATAATAATAGGAACCAGTTCTTAAGGACCTTTCTCCTGCATGAATGACACGTGTTCCATAAACTATCAAAATAACAGCATAAATTAATTGTACGAGACACATGATATTCATGCATGAAAAAGGTCCAAAGTCCGGTTCATAACAATGAGACGATGTAGTAATTACAGTAGAAATGTTTCTATAATTACCATAAGAGAATCAAATGTTGCGAAAACTGACCTTGCAAAGAGAGAATAGTTTATGATCTTCTGGAGTTCTTAACCGATTAATGCCGACAACATCTTCATTGAACAACAATTTCTCAAAACCTATCAAACTATCTTTATTATTTTTAGGTTCCATAATTCCGACAAAATAACCACAAACTGATTTCAACTCTCTTCCAACAACATAATCAATCTCCAAATGATTTTTCAAAAAATTCTCTATCATTACTCTTGGAAAGTCGCTCACACCAATTTTTTTCCCTCCTTTTTTCAACACCGCAAATGCTTCTAACCCAACATCTTCCATGAAATGCTTTGCCAAAACTGCCCTTCCAACTCTAAAACTATCTTTCTTTATGCCACAAAAACAAGCCATAACCATTATTTTTAATCCCATTTCTTTGTCTTCCCCAATTAAACAAATAAATGGGTATATCAGAAATAGCAAAAAAGCCCTTATAACGCTTCCACCTTCAAAGGCTACTAGCACAAAATAAGGAAACAAAGATGAAGATTTCAGCAATGTTCCTTCCACGTTAAAGATCAAAACTTTGTTTGATAAGTCTGATCTATGAGATAGACAAGGGTATTTTTTGTATTTACTTTGGCCCAGGTAAAGATTGCTTAAGCTTCTAAGAAGTGTTTTTGGGTTGCAAAATTTTGTAATGAAAAAACTTAGGAAGGAAAAGAAGAGAGTTTTGAAGAATGAAAAGTTAGCTGGAAACATATTGTTCTTTTTATGTGAGTTTTTGTTTCCATGGACAAAAAAAGTAAGGTAGAGGGTTATATATAGTTTGCAGTGACTGAAATGAACCTTTAATTTATCGATTATTGAAAAGCAACCTTTAATTTATTGATTATTGCAACAATGGCATCTAATTTGTCCACACCACATGCTTCAGTCAAAGCTGGAACAACATACAAGCTCCTTAGTTAAAGCTCAAGCTGGCAATTGATTTGTACAACAAATTAAATCAGAATTACATAATGAATATAATAAATTAATAGTTATTGCATATTAGTTGGACAGTCCTTTCCCGACGAGTTTTATAAAAAAAGGTCGAGTCATTTAACGCATAAAAGAAATATTTAATACAAATTTCGGCTCATGTATTGATAATCTATTCTATAAACATAAAAAATACAATTTGTTGTTTTTGACTAATGAAGACACTCCTTTTTAACCTATGAGTTTCAAACTGAATCAGTAGAAGTTCAACCAAATTATGAGTGGTTGAAATAGATTTTCTACTAATAAATTGGTATCGAATATGTAATAAATATATGTTATACTACTCCAATAATTTACACTATTTTTAATGTTAATTCTTTGTATAAAATTCATACTTAAAGTGCAAATAAAAACAACATAGAAATTAATATATTATGGTAAAAGGAAGGTTATCACTTTTGTATTTAAATGAGTTATGTTTGAATTAAATTATATTCTAAAAATAGAAGGAAAAATTAATAAATTTGTATGTGAAAATCATTTAATTCTGTAATATTAAGATCTTAAACACACATATTAAACAAAAAATTAGAAATTTACAGTCAATATAATTTCATGCTAATATTTAAATGTTATTTTAATTTCAAATATTTTAAATGTGTTTTTGCTACATAAAAAATATAAAATTAATGTTCGATTTTTAATCATAAAATATATATTGCTCAAATATGATATCACGTTTACACCAACACATTAAATAAATTAAATATATTTATTGCAGTTTTATAAAGTTAAATGTTGATTAAATTTTCTAATAAAGTCTATGCAATTCAAAACACTAAATCAATTAGGGAAGAAAAAATAGAGTCATTGTTAGTGCGTTAACTACGTTCAAAGCATCTAATTCTAGAATGACTTGGTCGTATGGATTCTCTTTCAGCTAATTAAGGATTTTCTGACAGCTCGTAGCTTCAATCATGAAAGGGTCGCCACTCCCTTGAAGAGCAATAGATCTTGCTGCCACCACTCAACCTCAAGAATTTGTATTTTTTATCGTTTACTAGAATGTCTACGAACCAAGCTGCACATCTGTTAACTAGAGTAGTTGGTTCTTCGATTAGAGTTGTCATTTGCTCCGATTAATGCTGTTGACGCTTCTTCAGTAAAAAAAATGTTGATTATTTTAAAAGTTTAATCTTCTGAATTACAAAAGATGGTATAAGACTAAAAGTCTAAAATGGGCGACTCAGAGCATTTGTAGTAGCTTATTTATTCTACAAATTATCTTGACACGTATGAAAAAATAGACAATCAATTTGAAAATGCATCTTTATTAGTTTGTCTAACCCATCTTTACTTTATAATGTGACACTATGTGTCATCTCATATTGTAGATAATGTCTATTATGTACAATTTAAAATGAAATATACGATCTACTATTCTTGTTTTCTCCTTGCCATTTACTTTTTATGAATCTTTGGCTCACATCCTGTCTTTTGGAGTTTTTTTTTTCCCCATCTCTTTGCATCTACCTTGAATGAGTTTGCTTCTGTCATTTCAGGTAATGAAATACAAATTATGTACTATATGCTACAGTTCTGTTTCAGGCAAGAAATGGGTTCGTATTATTTGGAGCTTGGTAGACTTCTTTAAGGAAGAAGCTCATTCCTTGCTTGCATCAGGCTTCGCAATTCCTGAGTAAGTCATGGAACTTTCAATTTGCTTGCCACAAATGATTTCTTTACTTTTTGTTTCTTTTTTGAAGTTAATGTTCAACCAATATGCTAGGCACTTATTTGGGAGGCAAACTCATGCCTGTTATAACGTGCCTGATTATCAGTCTGTTTATCGTCAATATGCTGTTGTCATTCCTCACAAAAGTGAAAGGTTATTATTACCACTTCTCGTTGATATTGTATTACTTTGCCTTATGATTTTATAGTTTTCATTGAATCTGTTATGGATGGCATCTGCATTTCAAAAATTCTTATTGTAAGCTATATAGTAAACAATGCATTAGAGGACTTAATACCCAAAATTATTTTGTTTATGCTTTGCATTGATACTGATACATAGGTCAATAAAAAAAGCTGGGTTCTTTGTTTTATTTGTAGAAAATCTGATTATTACCTAACCTTTTTAGCTTTTAGGAATCTCAAGTACTCCCATTTACATTTTCAATGGTGCAGTATCAATTAGGAGTTTTACTACTCTTGGAGTTATTTGCTTGGTTTTTAGCATTGTTTTAGAACTTTTGTGATTAGTGATCATAACAAGCATATGTTTATGCAAATTCACTTGAACTTTTTTGTTAGAAGGTATTATAGAAACACACAGTTTTGTAGCATGGTCTAGGTTTTGGTTTGCACCTGCGACTTTTGTTGATCTAACCCAGACAAACAAATAAAAAATCTAACGTAAGAACACCAAAAAATCTTAAACCAATGATGATTTAGTCGCAAACTTTGGGTGTTTATCTTGAACTTCATTTACTTTTCCTTTTCCTAGATTTAAAATGCTCTGACCCCCTTGATTGGCTGAAACCTGACTGTTTTTTTATTTTTAATTTCATCATTTTAAAATTATAATTTGTTTCGTTTTTTTACTGGAATAAGATATAGATGAACTCTCTTGTTTCTTTATTTCCTGACAGAACATTTTTCACACACTTTCCAAAAGACTGTTTTGATTTTCATTTTTCAGTTTTCTTTTTCTTTTTCCAGTTTTTAAAAACTGTTTTAATTAGTGTATTACGTAACCGAAAATATTTTTTTTTAATTTTTCGTTTTCCATTTTTCACTATGATAACAATTACAATATTAAATTTTACTGCATAAAAACATTAAAAATTAAATAGAAATTCAATAATTTATATAAAATTTGTATTTTTTAATTATAAAAACTGAAAAACATTTTAATTCTATTATGTTATATTTTAAATTAACTTAAAAGAAATATAATAAATAAAATTTCTAATATTTAATACTATTAGAATGTATATTTATATTGATGTTATTTGTGATTACTTTATTTTTTAAAAAAGTAATTATTGTTTTGTACTCCTTCGTTATCATTGAATCTGGTATTATCCAATTGATTCCGATAAAAATACTAGGTAATGATTACTTTGTTTAATCATAGAAAATCGTGATATATTATTAATATAACGGTAATTTTATATTGACACCAGTTGTTTGACACCCGCTGACACTATGCAATTTCCATTATCCATCTTGTTTTCATCTTATGGTGAAGATCTAACTACCCAAAGATGAATGGTGGAGATTGTGAAGTGTAAGCGGATGTTAAATTAACTGGTGTCAATATAGAATTACTGTTAATATAATATCATTTTTATGATGAAAAATCTTTGTAACTAGTTGAACAAGAATAAAATTACTGCATTACATAAATAAAAAAAATTATATTAAAAATGTGTTTTTTTTGTGGAGTGAAAGGCCAAGTACAACATTTTTAATTATAAATGAAAACTGTTTTAGTAATGATAAAAAACGACGTCAACCTTGCTCCGTCTTTTATTTTTAATCCGGAAAACATCAATTTATCATTTTCCAAGTCCTTCCTTAAAGTGGAAAATGGAGAATTTTGTTATTCAATTTTTCATTTGAGAAATTTGTACAATTAAACACTAGTTTCTGTTTTTCACTTTTTTATGAAAAAATTTCTGGAAAAATCAATCATTTTCCACAACTAAAAAGTCCTTTAAGGTTTTCAATTCCATTACTTATGGATATATGGTGGAAAAAAAATTAAAGCAAAGGGAGTTGAAATCACTTTACTGAGAAATGAAAAAAGGTTTTCTAGTGATAGATCTCATTAAATCTCACCTTCAAAGTCCTGCATTTTTTTCTTTTTCTTTTAAAAATTTCCATTTATCATCTATGTTGTTTTTCATCACTTAATGGGAGTTGAGTGATTGTTGGTGAAAAAAAAATTAAGAAAGAATTGTGGTTGCAGATCTAACATCAACTTTGAGCTTGAGTTCTTATCATGTTGCCTTCTTTTTTGTTTTAAGTCCAGTTTGTGGTAGCATGCTTGTCAGTGGCCGTTTGTTATGTTGCCCTGCATGACTGTGCAATTGTTTGTCGGTGTAGCCGTCGGCAAATGAAATGGCATGCACATAATTTTTAAAAATATCAATTCTAGTTACCAGGTCTCTTAGGTTCCAGTTTTTGTTTGTTCCAAATTTCCAATTGACAAAATGTATTTATCCAAACTCTAAGTGCTCCATAGGCGCTGAACATAGCAACTGTAGTAAGTTGGTGCACTCTTTTTTTATGTTTTCCATTTAACAGTGCAGACTCTTTTCATTGTTGGAATGAATACTCATTGCTACCTAGATTTTTAGTAGTACAAAGGAACTTTTACCCAAAACAAACTTGTACCTACCACTCCGTTGATAAAATCCAACATTTGTTCTCCACTGCTTCCTCTCTTGAAAAATTGGGAAAAAATGATCTTTCAGGTGATGAGATGTCTATGGTGAACTGCCTAACTATCTTGTAAGTCCTTCGTCTGCTGTTGTGTTACATACACTTTATTTTGCTTCAACTCGGCATTTAAAATCACTTGGGGTCAAGGATTTGAGTCTCTTTTCTCGTTCTCTATCAATTGGTTTATGCCTTAAAGAGTTTGGTTTTTGGCTTTTGTTGGACATAAACTGATGGACTGATAAGATGAAAATTAATCCAAACAAATAGCAATTTGGTTTTGCTGTCAATGAAGAGTGAAAATATTAAACTGTGTTTTGCTTAGTTATAAATTCAAATTTCGGGGTATTTAGCGTGGAATATGATGTTTTTTCTTTATTTTTTTATAGATGTCTTAACTGAAAATTTTTCTGCAAATTGAATTTGTATGTCTGCTTATATTGTATTTTTTACTTTGATATGTTTTGCTGATATTTTTTGAGTTCCTGGATAGTTTATTATGCTCAAGTCGCTGCTGAAACTAGAATAAATGATCTCTAAACTCCTGATGTGTGAGAAGCTTAGTTCTAAACATATGAAAATTAGAAGTCTTCTATTATTCTAATTAATGAGGTTTGACACTTTTTTTGTATTCGTTACTTTGCTTATGTAGATGTTCGTAAACTTTTCAGCATGAGCTTTCTGCTTACTTCAATCCAAGCTTATATATTTTAAATTTTGGAGCTCTAGAATTTTGTGAAAGGTATGTTCTTTTATTAATGTTTTTACCTGAAAAATGATACAGAAAGCATAGCATTTATGCTACATGACTCAATAAATAGTGCTCTGATAGAACTACTATGATGTAAATAACACATTTTGAATCTGAAGTACCGGAGATACTTGACTCAAAATTTCCCTTATTTGCATTAATGATTAGCATCTTATAAATTTTCAAAGCTTTTATATTCCTTATTGCTTCCTTATACGGGTTGGTACATGCCATTTGAAAAGGAAAAGAATAATGAAAATCAGGGGAGTAGTTGTATAAGCTTAGTTTCTATATATGAGCTAGCAACGTTACGAGTTATAGTAATGCACATAATGATGTAATTTGTTATTGATGAATTACTTCAAGTTCAAGAGAAGAGATAAAAGCGTATAGTGAAATTGGAATTCCAATAATTGTAATTTCAGATTTTGTAATTTTGTCTTTTCTGCTTAGTTGGCACAGTTAATTACTGTTTCAGAAAATAACTATAACATAAAATATCATGAGTAATTAGGGAGTAGTATTAGGATTAATCATGCCAATTAGCCTTTATTTCTTTCCTAATCGAGACTCGATCTCTTGCATAAATATTTGTAACATCTAAATGGATCTGGATGTGATTCAAACCTGAGATCTTTATGACTCGTTTGGTTGGCGGAATAGAATAGAAAATGTATGCAAAAACATCAATTATGATGTATGATTCCGATGTCGTAGAGAATAGCTCCTCCTAGTTTTCATGGAAATTACTGAATAACTATTTCTCTTTGAAATGAAGGAATAGCTATTCCGTGATTTCGATAGAAACTAGGAAGAGTTATTCCTTCGGACGTCGAACTTATACATCATATTTAACGTTTTTGCATTTATTTCCCGTTCTATTCCGCCAACCAAACGAGAACTTAGAATGTACATTAGAATGTACAGCTTACATCTTAACCTCCTACAGCTCAATCACAACAACAATTACAAGTTGATCAATGAATAATTAAGTATTCCCTTCTCACTCTAACTTTCCTTTCTCTCTCTCTCTTACCATCAATTCCGGTCCGGCAGCCTCTCGCCTGACATTTTAGGTCCGTATGAACATAAATGTTTTATTTTTCCAATTTAATTTCCACCGAATAGATGATCAGAGTTTTCATATATTCACAATTTTTATACAAACATGAAATGACTTTGTATGTTTATGCAGGCTCTGGGGAGCTACTCCAACCTCCTCAAACAAAGTAAAGCATGAATCGTGAAATAGCAACCAATTTAGAAGTTGAAAAGGTAAATTGTAGCTCTGAAGGGAGTGACAAAAGTCTCCAAAAGGAATTTGTTGCTCAAAATTCCGCCAACGATTTTGAGAATGCAATAACCGATGGTGGAAGTGAAAAAAGAAGAAATTGATGAGAGCAGCATTGGAGTTTGTTGCACAACATCCTGAGAACGGTGATAGATAAGAGTTTCCATGATAGACTCATCGAGCTAAGTGATGTCCAATCCTGTCTTCTTCTATCCTAAAGTATCATACTCAAAATGAATTTGTCTTGTTGAGCTAAAGTTAATTTAACCTGTATAATTCAGCACATTTCCCAACAAGTTCCAGAGGAGTTTCATTTTTCAATAGATCAGTGTACAGAATCTGCAAGTGTAATTGCTGATGACGTGGCAGTATTTCGTTCTCTCTCGCAGTATATATATGAAAGATGAAGGAGTATTTTCCCATTTATTGTAACATGTATTCCATTCATTCCCACAGATGCATGAGATGATTCAAGCTGTTGTCCAGAACAGCAACACAGGGAAACGGATCACCCCGGAAGGCAAGGAAAATGCAAAAGATCCTCCTCAGAACGCCACAGATGAACATGAAGCTCTTGATTTTTTTATTTTTCTGAGTTAGCATTGAACTTTTCTTACCAAGTTGAGTAGGGTGTTTATGTACATGACCTAATAAAAACTTCACACAACGCCATGAGCACAAGATTGATACTTGATACTCTCTCTTTTCTTGTTTTCCTGGATAGCTTATGATATTTAAACAAAAACATTTTTCAATGTTCAAAAGAATTAGAGGTACGTTGTATTAGCTGCGGTAGCATCTTATGTTTTTATTTTTGGTAATTTCAGCTGTAGCATCTTATGAAATTGATTAAGCAACACAAGTTCAAATGGGTAAAATGAAAAGAACTGTAGAAAGTGTAAAAGCAGTTCAACGCATTACCCATCTCTTAGTATTATTTTGTAGGTTAACAATCATTTCAGAAACTAAGTTCATGAAATCCTTAATATTAGCTGCAACTAGGAATGCAAGATTCCCTTCATTAAAATCTTATGATGCATATGCTGTTACTCTAAACGTAAATAATAAATGTAATTGCAACGATTAACAAAAAGGCACCGGTGGTCTAGTGGTAAAACAGGACCCTGCCACGGAACAGACCTAGGTTCGATTCGCGGCTGGTGCAGTTAGTGAAGCTGTGATGAAAGTTGCACAACTATGACAGGTGGGGTCTGTCACTATCTACCAACTCCAAGTTGGAGAATTGTGCTTCTGAGCCTCATATATTTTCTCACTATTTTACATTACACAGTTCAGTTAATTCCCAATTAATATTTCAGTTCAATTTTCCTCTATGACCAATTTAACTCTTCTTGGGAGTTGGGAGATGTTAACGCATACTGAAAATCCTATGAGAAAAGGATAACTTGGACTGGCACATATATATATTACCATAACAGCAATCGATAAAACTTTAAAATCTTCTCTTGTTACGAAAAAGGAAGAATTTCAAAGGAAGGTGAGAAGGATCTGAATTGATCATTTACTTTGTGAAGAGCACAATTAAGGAACATATTGGAAATTCAACGAGATTTATCAGATCCTTTCTTCCCATGTGTTCGAATCTCATTGAGAGATCCAAATGGAAGCTGCTCATTGAATGTTGCTGTTTGTCGTGTATTGAGTTGGATTTGTTGGATCTAGCATTTGGTCTGATGGAGCTGCCTCATCTTGCTGCCAAAAAATTTGGAAAATTATATTTTAGTCTCATATGAAATAATTCCGT
Organism: Euphorbia schlechtendalii; assembly: GCA_949673415.1. Lineage (NCBI taxonomy): Eukaryota > Viridiplantae > Streptophyta > Magnoliopsida > Malpighiales > Euphorbiaceae > Euphorbia > Euphorbia schlechtendalii. The sequence goes on from CATIWQ010024906.1 coordinate 33,537, forward strand.
TACTAACTGCTATAAGTGCACTATGTCATCTGAGACCAATTAAAAGCATATATGTAGAAGAGGAATTTGTAATGACTTTTGATTATTTAAAAAGCTGAAAAGGCAATTGTGGTGGTGCTCTTCTTCTTTCTTCATAGTTTACACTCCCCCTTAAATGTTTGGAGACAAACTATATATAAAGTTTTATCTTCAGAGGTAAGAGAAGGCACCTGCAAATACTTCAAATCAATTTGTTCCTTTTTAAATCTCTTTGCTTAGTTTTTTTGAGCTTGAAACAAATAATGTAATGCTTGTAGAGATTGGAAATCATGTGTTGTTTCTAACCATAACTTTTAGGATGGACAGTATTTTGGTTTGAAATTGATTTAAAAATCTGCGTACGCGACCGTCTAGGTAGGATTTTTAAGAATGCCCGATTTTTCCTAGTCGAGGTGGATTGACCACCTAGGCGGTGGTTGTGTTTTAAAAATTGATGCCCTGGTGGGAATTTTTAAAAATTGAAATATTTGATCATAAAATACTTCTTGAAAGCTTTCCACTACCTATACCTCGAACTAGACCTGTTTGTCGGGCGGTCCGGGCTGGGTTCGGGCCGGGCTTGGCGGGTTTTTTTACAAAAAACGCTAACCCAAGCCCATACTTTAGAACTTCGGGCTCGGACCGGGTTTACAAGGTTATTCCCAAGCCTGGGCTAAGCCCATGAATTTTTTTTTTTTTTGTTATAAATTTTAAATTAAGTTAAAAAAATATAAAGTAGATCAAAATATGTTTAAATTTTTAATATAATTGCATTGTTTACATAAAATCTTTAATATTTAGTAACATTTATTGTAATTAAGTATACAAATTTAATAGGATAAAATATAGGAACTTAAAATAATTATAAATTTAATAGATAAATATATAATAAATAAATAAAATTATTCGTCGGGCCGGGCTTGGGTATTTATATAAAAACCAAGCCAGACCCTTAAATCTTCGGGCTTCGACGGGTTCGGGCTCGGGCTCGGGCTTTTTTAAAAAATGAGTGTCCAAACCCGGCTCGTTGAAGCGGGCTTGGGCCGGGCCGGGCGGGTACCCCGGCTTGTGAACAGGTCTACCTCAGACCCTGCTACAGGAGGCGCTATTCTGAACCTCCGAAATCCAAGTATCGTGATGGAACTTGAACAAGCGTGCACTCCACACTCTGCCGACTTATTCGATGAAATATTATGATCGCATTGGTCAACTAGTCGTTCGAATTACACTAAAATAATAACATGAGTTATGGTTTGCTTTCTTTCCTGTACATGTTACATTTAAGTTGTAATTTTCATAAAATTGAGAATTATAGCGATTAGATTGTGCTTTGTATAAAGGCAATCTGTTGTATAGTTTCTTAAAATTTCGAGCAACTATAAAGAATAATTTTATTGCCAGTTATAGCGTGGTCCCATCTACTTATGGAATTATGTCTCGTTAACTTATCAAATTTTGCATCTAAAAGAATCTCGGAGTAAGCAACTTTTAGCCTTACCCCTAAAGGAGCTCAGTAATCCTTTTTTTTATGCTTTTATACCGAAAAGAAATCTTCTGTCTTTAATTACCTGCTTCTATTCAAATATCGTCAGGTGTCAATTTTTATTATATTTTAATAAATTTTTATTTCTCTTTCATGTTTTTTTATATTTTATCCATAAAAATTGACACTTGACAGTTTTTGAATGGGGGACAGAGATGGGAATAGAGGATTTTTGTTCCCTTTTATACTGCGGGATTCAACTTCTTTAACTAAAATGGAAGCATAATTTTGAGTCTCTCATCCTACTACTACGTTAAAACCTCTATAAATGCATATGCTTGGTGCTTGGAAAATATATTCATTTATTGAGGTCATTAATTTATCGATAAATGCATAAAATATTCATTTATCGATAAATAAATATATTTTTTATTTTAGAGTATGTTTCGTAAGAAAAAAAATATCTTGGACTATGTTAAAAATATTATTTTCAAAATATTTTAAAAATATGTTATATTCCTAGACATTATCTTGGATTATGATTTTCTTAACATCTAGCATTTTTCTTTTATAGTTAATATAAAACCTATTCATATTCCATTTGTCAAACTATTTGGTATAACATGAATAAAATATTCTGAAATTTGTGTTCGCTCTGCAAAAAGTTAAAGGTGAGATAACCTTGGTTTTGGTGGGAAGAAAAAATAATTAGCTATAGAATAATAATAATTTAAAAAAGAATAGTTATTGGTCATGTATTAATGGTCTAGAAATATAAAAGAATTCTTAATTTATTCTACTAATTATTACTTTACATTTTTTCTGAATTTTTAATGCTTCATTTTTAATTATGGTCTAATAATGAGAATATTTCTTTTATATAATTGGTTCAAGTCAGATTGGATTACAAATTATTTTTTTGGCCAGATTATTATATCAGAGCAGTAGCTTGGTTGGTGGCCAAAGGATATGCTCAAAATTATGCAATTGACTACTCTAAAACATTTTCTCTAGTTGCTAAGTTATCGTTCGTTAGACTTTTTATCTCTTTAGCTGCTACTTATAGTTGGGATCTTCATCAACTTGATGTGAAAAATGTTTTCTTACACAACGACTAATGCGAAAGTTTACATAGAGCAACCACCAGGGTTTGTTGCTCAGGGAGAGTCAGATAAGGTGTGCAAGCTACGAAAATCCTTTAATGGCTTGAAACAATCTCTGCGTGCATGGTTTGGGAGATTTAGTTTTGTCGTACTTGAATTTGGCTTGCATAGAAGTGCTTATGATCACTCGATTTTCTTCACTTCATCAAGTTTAGGATGCATTTTGTTGATTGTGAATGTGGATGATATTGTGATAACCGGTAATGATTCGATTAGAATTTGAAAGTTGAAAGCCTTTTTAAACACCGATTTTCAAACAAAAGACCTCGGTCCTTATTGTAGGCCTATATGGGTGTTATCACAATCTCAACTTTTTCTACTAGAAAATGATATCTTTGTAGATTCTTGGGAAGTTTGCGAAAGGTGCACTCTTTTATTAAATTGACTAAATTCATAGATTTTGTGGATTATTGGATTTCAACTTTGAAGTGCTATGATAATATTTAAGACCAAGTTGATATGAAACATATGGAAGGTTATCTCTGAAATATAGTGGAGCCAGTTTAGATGATTGCTTCCCTTTTCTCTCTTTCTGCCAGCAATTGTGGCCATGAAAAGCTGATGGTCGTTCAATTTGTAAAATAGTGTATCTTAAATGATAACTTGACAGGAATAACTACCAAGTGCCGTCTATCTATCTATCATGATAGTGTTTCTTATCTGATTCCTTCAAAACATTTGCAGCCCATTTGCCTATGTTAATTACTTACTATTCATCTTCATTCCAGGGTGCATAAAATTCAAATTTCAGACTCATTTGCTTTTCTCGTTAGAACAATCACTTTCTCAATTTCCTATCCTCAAAAGTTTGCAAGTCAACAAACTTTAGTAGGATATACTACAACATTATTCTCAACCATTCCCACACTATTTGCAAAATTTGACTTTCAGCCTAATAAATAAAACTTGTTTTCATTAATGGCATATTCTTGTTAATTTGGAAATACTTATTTTAATTTTTTCTCTTTTGCTGGATTTTTTTTGTACTATTCAAGGGAACTTACAGGCAAAATTTAAAATTTTAATAAATATTATTTAACAAAAAAAAGCGGTTGATGAGAAAAAAAAGTTCTCGGTAAATAGCAATCAACAAATTTTCTAAATTTTAACAAAAGACTATAAAATTTGTGGTTCATTGAGAAACAACTTGTAAACCAATATGTATTCAAACACATTTTTATTCGTTAAGCTGACCAATCATAATTTTTATGCTATTGTTCAATAACTACAAATGTAATCTATACATTTAATTTAATCACACATTACGCAAAATTTTTGTCTTAGTAGCATATATAGTTACATACTACAATATTATATGAGAAAAATTCCCAGTTTGATATTAATTTATCATATAAAACAGAAAAAATGTGTATTTACTAATTAAAATAACCGATTAGGAATCAATTGCAAAATGTTACAGGGGTTAAAAATATGTTTTGATAATATATAAAATAATAACATCACATATAAAAATTGATCAACTTGTTTATTAATCGTAGCATTTAATAATTAAAGAAGATTCTAGTAAAGTATTTGCCAAAATGGATTTTTTAAATTTAAATTATTTTGAATTTAAATTGGTGTAAAATAAGATAATGGTTGATATTCGAATTTAGTTGTTTCAGTGTATTTTAGGCTTCGATCTAGTGGTTATCATACTTGAAGAATTCAAAAAGTGTGAGGATGTGAGTTTAATTCCACAATCAACCAAATTGTCACAAAATGTCTCATAATTTTTAAGAAAATCTTAAATATTCAAATTTGTTAAAATTATGATAGATTGAATTTTACAACTTTATTAAGTTTCAAACTTAAGAGAAATTTAATCTATTTTCTACTAACACTGCAAGGAAAAGATGTGGTGTAATAGTGAGATTTGTATTCTTAAAATTTAAGAATGATTAAAGTTGTGATTAATGCCTTTTTCTAGTTGTGGTTGAAGATGAATTCATCTATGCACATATATTATAAAATAAAATTCATGTGAAAATTTTGCAGCCTTATTCACTGCAAGTAGTAGTTCCGAATAATCTTCCCTGCATTGAGGCATATAGTTTGGTAAAGAAGACACTTCTTTTGCAAATAAAGTTAACCATAAAATGTGAACAATTAAATATTGGGCATGTTGTGGGATATTATGGGTCAATTTGATGTACTTGTTTTAGCTACGATTAATTGTTTGTTTGTTTGTTATTGTTGTTAATACTCAATCCGTCAAAGAACGGGTCAATCATGTAAAAAACGAACTAAATTGAAGGTAATTTGTATATAAGGACTAAATCGCAACTATGGAGAAACTAATTGCTATTAGTTTTTCCATAAGCCCCTAAATGAAATTTCATAAACTTCCAAGATCTAAAAATTGTGTTTTGAGTCTGTCCATGAAAATTTTTTTTCTCAACATATTTTTCTCTCTCCCTATTTCTTCCTTTGACGAATAAATCTTGTATTTTTGATCTTATGGTATTGTAGAAGTCGTGAAAACTCTATTATTATTCGATATAATGTGATACAATCTCGACTTTGTATACAAATGTTATATTTTATGACGTTTTTCGGTCTCAGGCACAAGCAAATTTAAATATTTAATTTGTTCTCTTTCTATTTTTGTCAGTTGTAGCATTAGATAGAAGTTATAACATTATTAACAAAAGTATTAGAATGATACTTATTTTTCTATCGGTACAATATAAATTATAATTATTATAATAGTTTATTATATAAATACAATAGTAAACTTTGACGGGTTAAGAAAATTAATATCCCAAGGCTGGCATATGAAAGTGGGCTTGGCAGGCCCAAATGATACGTGGCTCGTTAACGGTTACGATTTCAAGGATGAATCAGGCTATTTTCGTGAATTAATTACTCAGACAAAAGAAAAGGAGGAGAGACCAGGAAGAGAAGTGAAAGAGAATTGGAATCAGGGAGGCGAGACTTGAAACTGTGAGACATGGATTCAGTGTGAAAGGAAATTCCAACATTTCAAAAATAAGACCGTTACGCGGAAGAAAACTAACTCATTGGAATGCCTCACGCGTCAGGCGCCTCTGCTTAATTCCCTAACGGCTTACTTTCTCTTTGGAGTTGGCTATATAATGGAGCATGGGCAAAGTCTAACTTCCACAATTCTCCAAACCCTAGATCTCTCAATTTGAAGCCCTTTGCCTCGTATCTTCTCGCGGCCGTTTGATATGGATTGCAATCAGATCTTCGTTTGATTCGGTAATATTATCTTTGTTGTTCAATTGTTATTTCTGAAATTTGTCGATTCTTTGGGGTTCTTAGGTTTTCCTTTATCAGTTGTTTCGAAACTTTTTTGAGTGGTTAAATTTGAAGAGAGTATTTGTTTTCTTTTGTGCAATTTTTTTGATTCTTGTATTTCGTTAATGATGCCGGGCAGAGAAGTTTCATGCAGCAGTTCTCGAAGAGTTTCTTTGGTCATTGGTTTTAAAATTCTTGGGGGAAGTAAAACTCTTCAGAAAAGGTCAGATTTCTGCGAACCGACTGATTGATCGCTACCACTACCACGACATCTTGGCTTCTTCATTATATAATTAGCCATTTCAATATTTACCTTAAGTACATTTTTTCCCAAGAACATCAAAGGGGTAACTTCTTTTCTTCTTTTCAATATTAATAAATATCGTTTGGTTGAAATTTCTGGTTTGTGATGAGATATATACATATTACTGATGTTTTAGGGAAAGCCAAACAGAAGAATTTAGTGATAGTTTTAAGAAACAAAAAAACATTCAAACACAAGGGTAACAATTCACTGATTTCCTTATGGTTTAAGATGATGATTATTGAATTTACTGCAGTATTTAACCTTAGGCTTCTTGTGGACTTACGAACGTCTAGAGGATTCTCAGAAGAACATAAATAATAGGGAGTTGGGCTGTGGTGAAAAAATGATTTGATGAATACGTTGTATTTTTTTTCTTTTTGAAGGTAAATAGAAGTGTCCGTGATTATATGCCCTTGCAGCCAAAATTTTTAGTATGTTGATGGGATTGCACTCCTATTACATTACATTATATGCTACAGTTCTGTTTCAGGGAAGAAATGAGTGCGTATGTTTGGAGCATGCTAATGTCCTTACACTTAGACTTCTTTGAGGAAGAAGCTCATTCCTTGCTTGCTTCAGGCTTCGTACTAATCTCAATCATCCATGGCTACTCAGAGTCAGGTCATCACCTGCAAAGGTAACAATATCTCTCGGCTGTATGAATGTTTTTTTCTGATTGTTAATTGATGAGTTCGGTCTCTGATCTGTTTGAACAGCTACTGTTGAAAAGAGATCTCCAAACCTGGCAAGTCCACTCTGCCATAGAAGTCGTTAGCATTCTCTACTCGGTCAGTACAAATTATTGTATTTTTATAAAAACCAGGGGCAAATACACATTACAAGGAGTGGGGTCCATGGACCCCACTTTTTTAAAAAAATATTTTAAAAATTATATATAAGTTAAAATTTGGACCTCACAAAAATAAGTGTTTGGACCCCATATATTATAAATTGGTTAATAAATAGGTATTTATTCGAGTAAAATAGTTCAATAAAAGAATGATTTTTAACATATATTTACTTGTTTCTTTACTATTAGGATAAATCAATTGCGAATTTTTATTTGAAAACTTCTTTACATATGTTTAAAATTTTTTAATTTTTCTAAATGAGTTTTTGGATCCCATGAAAATACAATCCTGGATTCGCCACTGATAAAAACGCTATAAAGTTTCCGAATTCAAAGGAAGTGAAGGTAAATTGGTGGATGCAGGGACTGGTTGTTTCCGGGATTGGATTTGGAATACAAATACAGGTAATACAAAGGGGAGGTCCAGTTTTTGTTTCGAGCCATCTTCCTTTGCAGACTATGCTCGTAGCTAAAATGGCCTCCATAGCGTTACACGAAGAATTCTACTTGGGAGGGTGAGTTTTCATTATTCTGATGTTGTTTTCTCTTTCAATCTTAACGGGTCCCATTTTCTTTTGTAATTGAACTATATTCCTGTTGAATTGACACATTACTATTGCTGTAAAATGAACCTGCAGAATTATTGGGCAATGCTTATAATAGCAGGACTGTGTTTGGCTGTTTGGGGGAAAAGTGTAGAGAGCAAACTTGCCATTACAGATGTTACTAATCGTTCAATGTCCAGAGAAGGTACAGAGAAATGCATCCTAGTTCAACTACTACTTGAAGGCGGTGATGAATGATTAATTCGTTGAGAAGATGAACCGAGAAAAAGGAATAGCTGAGAACTATGCAGCAATGCTCATGGTTTTAGATTATTCGACAGTTAAGCTGTCTGAGGCTTTGTAAGTGGCTCTCTAATTGCTGTAATGAGAATGAATGGGTGTGATTCAGTTCTTCACTGGATGTAATGATTAGTAAAAGATAGGTGAATTTGGCATCCTAGATTAGATTCAAAATAACACAGATTGAAGTTCACAAACCAAGAAGAAAGTCAACACTCAACAAATTAGAATACTTTTGCATATATGTTGGATTTCTGTGTGTTTATTGTTACTAATCAATATAGAACAGAATGATTGAATATTTCCTGGGTGAGCTTTTATCATCTTGATTGAATTAAGGGTTTTTTTTGAAGATGTGCAGGTGGCTCCTCCTTAGGTGCGAGGTCCGAATCAAGATTCTTTTCACTGCTTTCTGCCACATTGATGCTTATACCTGGAGTGGCAAGGTCATTATACTTGTTTTCTTTTCATTCTGGATTTGTATTTTATCCTTGTACCTCTGAATCTGCTATTTGACTCAATTCACATGGCTGTTAATATTGATCTGATTAGTTTATGTTAATTTTCATTTTCATCGATTGCTGATGGCAGTACCTTCATGAAGAATGTGTATGTATTATGATTTTCATGTGTTTTCTTTCTTGTAGGATCCCGAGGGCCTTTTCTCTGCATTCTTGGTCATGAGGCTGCTGGGTATGTGTATCATTCTGATCACTCTAGATGTAAACTGTTGCCGTTGAATAATGAATAATTTATGGTTCATTTTTTTTTGCTTCAGGATTGTGGAAAGTGTGGGTGAAGGGGTGACTGAGGTTCAGCCAGGTGACCATGTTATTCCTTGTTATCAAGCAGAATGCAGAGAATGCAAGTTCTTTAAGTCAGGGAAAACATATCTTTGTGGAAAAGTTCGTGCAGCTACTGGGGTTGGAGTCATGATGAATGATCGCAAAAGTCGGTTCTCAATAAATGGAAAGCCTATTTATCCCAAGCCTATTTATTGACAGTCAGCAAAGTAATACTAAATTTTTTTGCTTAATGACCTCAACTTTCAGCTAGTACACATTTGTGCATGATGTTAGTGATGTTAAGATTGATCCACGAGCTCCTTTGGAGAAAGTGTGCCTGTTTGGCTGTGGTGTTCCAACTGGTAAAACCATGCTTTTTTCACAAAGGTTTGGCTGATAATATAGTATGCTTCCTGTCTTCCTTGTGATGAATCTGTTCTTAATAAGCTGAATTCTTGATCTTCAGCTACTGGGCTATCTATTGTTCATGGTGTATAAATTAAAATGCTCTATTAGATTCTATGAATAGCTTAGAGTATTATACTTAATGTGTCTCTTCCAGCCAATTAGTGGGGTTAAACATTCTTATTTTTTTGTTGATTTGGGGTTTTGATTGACTTTTTTATTTACTTCATGGGCAAAGATGACTAGAGTGGAAACAAAGAATAGAATGTAACTAATGCCTGATGAGAATTCCCCAGCTTTTAACTTTGTGATCTGTGAAGGTGTTTACTTTGGTGTTTGCTACAAAACTGTAGTGCATTTCTTTTTCTTCTAGCAGTAAGACATTGGAACAATCTTCCATTTCTCCTTTACTTTATTAACTACAATATTCAGTTAGCAACTTGCAACATGTTTTTGCTGAATTTTCTAATAATCTTTTGTCATTTAGGGCTTGGAACTGTTTGGAACACTGCAAAAGTAAAAACCAGATCTATTGTTTCTATTTTTGGCCTTGGAACAGTTGGCCTTGCAGTAAGTAGTAAACACAAGTGTCTAGTTCTCTCTGTCTAATGTACGTTGTATTCCCGGTCAATAAAAACAGTCTTCTTATTTTATTACTTTCTGTACTGTAATTTAACAGGTTGCAGACGAAGAAAAAACAGCTGGTGCTTTGCGTATTATTGGTATAGATAATGATAGTATAAAGTTTGATAGAGGTACATTTTGATTACCCTCCCTTACAAACGAAAATCCATTCACTTCTTACCTCTTTTCTTAGAAGAATCCCCGTACCTTCAAGCGAGGCAGTGCCTTCTGGTCATGATTTTTTCTTTTCCATTTTGTTGTGTATGCTCCTGAAATATAATTAACCGAAATCATTACTCCAGTCAAGTCATCAGCTTCATTTGCTTTTTTTACTTGTCTTTGTGCATGGTAAGTTCCTTGGTGAAAATGTAAGTTATTTGTGGACAGTTTTAGAAAGAAGCGATAGGGGCAGTGATGTTTGTTATAATTTTGATTTTGAACTTCACCAAGGTTTTGTGATAGGGGCAGTCAAATATTCCTTGTGCATGTCATGGAATTTTCAATTTGTTTCCCTCAATGATTTCTATACGTTTTTATGTCTTTTTTGAAGTTAATGTTCAACCAACATGCTAGGTAAAATTCTTCAGTAAAGATCAGATTTCAACGGAATGACTACTTAATCGTCAAATATCAAGTTCTGCTAGTTTTTGGAAGTATAATTTAATCATGTCATCATCTCACTCTATGTTCTGCTTCTAGTTTTATGCTAAAAAAAAAGATTTGATAGGTAAAATTCTTCAGAAAAGAACAGATTTCAACGGAATGACTAATTGATCGTCAAATATCAAGGTCTACAAGCTCTCAGAACAGAAGTATAATTTAATCATGTCATCATCTCACTCTATGTTCTGCTTCTAGTTTTATGATAAAAAATGATTTGATGAATACATTGTATTCCTTTTCTTTTGCAGGTAATTGGAAGTGTCTGTGATCATGTGCACTTGCAGCCAAAAAGGATGAGATTCAATATCTTGTGGTCTGGTTGGTTGTAATTCACCAAGAAGTTCATATTTTAAACTCATTCCTGAAAATTCAGTATGTTTTATGGGATTGCATATGGGGAGTCGGCGATGGAGAATGAGTAAGTGATTGGTTTAGTTTGAATGAGTGTTAATTTAAATCTTCTTTCAAAAAAGTCTGTTTTTATGCCTCTCTTTACTAAATTAATTTTTAATGAATCTTTTGCTCCCACATACTTGGTGTTTTTGAGTGTGCTTTTTTCCCCATTAATAAACTAATACCTTGAATTCATTTGCTGCTGCCATTTCAGGTAAAGAAATGCAAATGATGATGTACTGTATGCTACATGGAGCAAATGAGTGCATATGCTAATGTCCATCATTTTGAAAAGCACTTAGAATTCTATGAGGAAGAAGCTCATTCCTTGCTTGCTTCAAGCTTTACAATCCCTGGGCATGTCATGGTGTTTTCAATTTATTTTCAGCAAATTCTATACTATAATTTAATGTCTTTATGAAGTAAATGTTCAACCAACATACTAGGTAAAATTCTTCAGGAAAGATCAGATTTCAACGGAACGACTAATTGTTCACTACCACCGCATTAAGTGCCACCGGCCTTGGGTTTTACTACTTTCTTGTTTCTATCCTAATTCTTCTCCTCTTATTATTATTATTATTATTATTTCTTTAATTATTTTCGTTTGTGGTTTGGCTTCATAGTTTTAATAATTCTCCATTTTAATAATTTCTTTGGGTTTTTATTTGGCGAATTGGTTTCTTGTTCAAAATTTTTGGACTTGTGTGAGTTAATTGATGGATTCTTTCTAATCTAAATTCAACTTTTTCTTTCTAATTCTGTCTTTGGTTATTTTCTTTTAAGCATGTTTTTCTTTTGTGCAATTTTTTTATTGTTTAAATCTTTGTATGTTATCATGAGAATTATCGATTATTTTTTACAGCTATTATATATCTTTCAATTGTTTACAAATCATCACTTAAGAAAGTTTTCTACTCTCTTTCCTTCAATACATGGTTCTTTCTCAATAAATAAAAGGAATTACTTCTAGCTTGGTTTTTTCTTGGCTGTTCGTTTGTTTCAAATTTCCAGTTTCTAATGAAATATTGTTCTGTTCATATTACTGATTTTTATAGGGAAAGTTAGACAGGTGAATTTTGAAATAGATTTAGGAAACAAAATAGCATTTGAAGGTAAGGGTATCGTGGTAAACGAGAATGCTGCACAAGGGAAGGTACTGTAATTTAGGTAATGTGCTCAAGACTAAGATAGTCCCGGCAGTTGCAAAGAAGAAGAATGTAAAAAGAACACTCTTCGAGGATTGCAATTAACACCCTCTTTTCATTCCTTTCAGCCATAAGCAAGGTTAATTTACATGTTTCTTTGCTAGATGCATTTTTTTTATTTTTATTGTGTATGATGATGCTGATGGGATTTACCACAGTAGTTAACCTGGGCTGCTTGTGGACTCACGAAACCGCTAGAGGATTTGATGAAAAGCATCGATATATGGAGTTCGCTGTGGTTAAAAATGTGGATGATTTTTTCAAGTTCTACAAGCTCTCGAAAGTATTATTTAATTATGTCAGCCCCATCTATGTTCTGCTTTTAGTTTTATGCTCAAAACTGATTTGATGAATACATTGAATTTTTTTTTCTTTTGGTAGGTTAATGGAATCGTCCATGAACATGCAGGTTTTACTTTGGAGATAATACTCAGGAACAAAGGATTCAATGCAGAGGTTTGTTATGGTTGGGAAAGAAGGTTGTTGTCCGCAACTATAATGAATCTGCCAACATGTGAATTTTTTGGTGACCTTCTATTTGAAGTTTCGATTATGAATTTCACTAAATGCAATAGAGAAATTCATGCTTTCCACAGGCCATATTAGTCAATATATTCAAGCCCAAGAAACTCTTTCAAAACCCAGGTATTATTTTTTCAGTTGGTAGACATGGAGTTGTTTGTTTGAATTGAATTAGAATGCCACAGTTGAAGATATAACCACTTAGCTTTTACGTTGAATATCATGATCTGCATCTTAGAGAATTTTTTAAAAGCAATCAATTTCAGGATTATTTTGGATACTTATGGTATGCATTAGAGTAATATTATATCCAGGAGATCGAAAATGATTCAATTAAGTATTTTCAAAATATACTCTGCAGGTGCATGCATTAAATTATATTTTGATATTTCATTACTTAAATCAGACAATGCAGAATTGATAGATGCATTTACATTTCTCATGAGGAATTCAGAGTTCTGAATAAGAATTAGTTGAAATAACTATGAAACAAAAATATTGTAAAATGTTGATATGGTTCTTTAGAATTTTTTTTTTTTTGAATAGGAATTCAGAGTTCTGATAAGGTATCTGTTATACTTTATAAATAGAAGCACATTCTTCACTTTGTATATTATTTTTCTTTACTATCCCTGCCAAAGATTTATCCTCCTGGAGTTGTGCTCATGAATTTTACTCCAGTATTGTGACGTAGCTAGAAGTTATGCAGGCTGTCGTTTGGTTCAAAATATAACATTTCAATATATGTTTGCTTTGATGATTCGGCTTGGTTCATCAATGTTTTTGCATCTTCAATTTAGAAGGCCTTTTCCCTTGTTCATATTGTAATATTGGAATAGATAGCCTAAGCCGTTTTTATTGGTTTACTAAAGAGACGTGCTACTTTTGTTTTTTGAACTTTTCTGTTCATAATGCTGAAGCTGATACATTTTCTATTTCCTATTCCATTTGAATTTACAGGTTGAAAGTTCAAAATCAAATGAAATTGTAATGGAATGCTGAATCTGTGTTGAGATCGAGGTATTGTTTTACATTAATTCCCTTTTCATTTTTTAAAAGGAGTTTAAACTTTAGATTTCAAAATTCATTGTAAATCTGAATTAAGAAAGGTAAATATGTTACGTTCAGGAAAGGAATCGGAGATTTTTTAGATATCTGGCCCATTAACATTGAGGCCTTGTTTGGTTCAAAGTTTTTCATGGTATGGTATGGTTCTAACTTAAATTCACGTGTTTAGTTGTATGGTTATTTTCATGGTATGGTTCTCTCATGGTTTTTTCATGATTCCAAGAACCATGAAAATAGAACCACGAATTTAGTGGTTCTCCGTGGTTCTCCATGGTTCTCCTTTAAATCAAACTAAATTTTAAAAAAACCATATCATACCTTACTATCTATTCAAACACAAAATTTTAGAAGAACCATACCGTACCATACCATACTGTACCGTATCTTAATGAACCACGGCGAACTATCATCCAAACAAAGCCCGAGTGTCAATGGATGTACCCATAATCAGGAAAATTTTGTTAAGGCGGTAATTTTGATCATTATTTGAAAAAAAACTCCTTCAACATTATGCTGGGTTCCACTATTTCTACATACTGGCATAGGTTGTAAACATTGTTGAGGCGCTTGTTCCATTGCTTGGGGATTTCAAAGAGTCCATTTAGAACAGCCAAAATATCTTTTTGCAATAATAAGTTGATACATATATCTGGCTTATGCGTTCAGCTGCTTATGGTAAGTACTAATTTGTTTCATTTGACAAATCTTTTCTACAAACCTTTTATGCCTGATAATCTGATAACTATTTGATGTTACGTGAAGTTGACTAAGCATACAAATAATGTTGAATTACTGAGATAATGACATTTTCACTTGTGTTGTCACAATGCTAGAAGTGCTTCTTGTCTTGGTACAATGTGATATGGGATTTTCTAAAGTTTAGACGCACTTTTGATCATTTAGATAAGTAGTAGATTCTATATGCTAGCAAGTTTTAGTGTTGGTATAAATTGAGTAGAGAAGCATTATTGGGTCACTCATGGAAAGAAACCTTCAATAACTTTGCCTGTTCTATTGCTTTGGAGTCTGATTATTGTATTCATGGTTCTCCATGCTGATTCTCAATAGTACATTTGTTACAAAGTAAATTATTGCAATGTTATACAAATACTTGGGTGTGATATTTCAGGCGTCAAATTCCAGTCAAGTATTGTTACATCCACAGAAACTTCTTTCTCAGTCACTAATATAAAGCAGTTACTGTTATACATTTGTCTCCATCTGTTTCAACCGTGGGTAAGTTTCTCTGATTGAAAACATACAGCTTTCAGTTATTTTTAAAAACTTGAAAGAACCTTGGGAAGAATGGTCGAATGCTTTATCGCAATCATGTGACAGATTTTTAGATGAAACTTCAATATTATTAATTCTTGATATTTGGTTTTTCAGTAGTGTACTCAACCAGAGAATGACACTGATACAATGATGTATACACAACCTAAATCTTGTATTCTTATGCATGTTATGAAAGAAGAAGTCATCTTGTTTACCAAGGAGAGTGATCAAAATGTTGAAAAAGCTGAATAATATACACAAGAGCTTGAGGGTGTAAGTGAACTCTGATTTACATTGTCTGTTTATTTATATGTTATTTTTCTCCATGATATTTCACCCTTTGTTATATTCAGTTAATTTCATTTGAGGTATTATTATTGCATATAGTCTTCGCAAAGAATTTTCATGGAAGTGCACTAAGTTTTTTTCAGCATGCTGACCTTTTAATTGAATTTGGAGTTTTAGAATTAAAATAGTACAAATTCGTTGAACTACTCAAATTGTCTGCACCAGATTTTTTCTTATCATGTATTCTTTCTCAAAATTAATATATAGTGGTCCTTTGAGTCGGTATCTTTGTTGACTGACCCACCTTAGGTCATGGGGGAAAACAAATCTGTTTGAGTTTTCCAATTTCTTATGTATTTTCCATCTGTCAATTTGAAATCTGACGGAGTATCAATTCTTAAGATTTAAACCTTCCTAAACCTTTTAAGAGTTTTTGTTATTCTTGTTTCTATTAACCTTCCAAATTAATGAAGTTCTCGACATTTCTTTTAGTATGATCATTATACATTTTCGATTGGACTTGGTTTTTTTGCTGCAACATGCTTAAGAAGAAACATGAGGCCGCCAAAGACCTACTGGTTTGGGCTATTGTGAATAATAATCATTTACTGATGTTAGATGCAAAGATATTTTTCCATTAAATCTTTATTGATGTTCTTTTCTTCTTGCTCTGACTTTCCGTTTCAGGTGGTGTCTAATTTCTGTATTCCTTCATAATTAAAAACATTCAAGAAATTCGGTGCTCGGCTGGTTTCTAGTTGCTCCTGACCTGGAATATGAAACTGTAGGAACAGAAAAAGGTGTATCCTCTGCCTTAATGTGGATTGCACTTACCTATTTTTTGTTGAAATTCGAAAACTTAATGTGGATTGCAAACATCTCATAGTGTCTAGGGTTTCCTCTTTTCTTGTACTGTTTGGAATGTAGCATATGTGAATTTTTATGTTTTTGTTTTGTAGTTTTCATTCAGACATTATTATTGAAATCATCTATTGGAATTTGGTAACTCTAAGCCTAACTGCTTGGACCGGTTGTTTCTTACTCTGATGACATAAACCTGACCAATTTTGACCTTTTGTAATCTCTCCCGTCTCCATGCTGAAATTTTATGGATTGATAAGCATGATTTATGTACTTCCAAATCTGTTAAAGGTAGGTATCAAGTAATGGGAGTTTAGAATTTGTTGGGTATAAATATTTGTTAAAAGTAAATTAAGCTATTTATGTTGGATGTAGAAATCTTCTTCCATGCTTCATTGCTGTAAGATGTACAAAGAAGAAATGTATCTCATTTTTTTTGTAATTTGGTTTAAGCCATCTAATATTTTGCAGATTTTGTGTGGTTTTGCAATTGGTGCAATCAGTGACACAGTCGAAGCTTACTATTCTGATAATCGTGGGGTAAAATTTTTTTAAGATTGTTCATGTTCTTATAATTATGTCATGTCTTAAGTGCTACTTGAAATTCAGATATACAGTGAAGAAACACAAAATTTATCTGTTGAGAATATCAAAGGAAAATGTGAAGTCAGAAAGGAATTTGATATTATTCCATGCAATTTTTCAGCAATCTCTGATCATATATTCTTCTGTAGGAGCTGTAGGAGTCTTATGGTCCTTCTAGTTGTTCCCCCAAGCAGATAATTTGTTATTAGCTTTCTCTTAATATAATGCCAACTCACTTGTAAGTCTTACTGTTAGCAATTTTAGTTACTATATTTGATGTCCAATCTGATCTTATGAATCAGCTACTTGCTGATATGGAATTGAGATATTCAACTGCAGTTGATGAAAGCAACGATGCATCTAGGAAGTGAAGGGTAAGTGCAAAGAGGGACTGCGTCAAACTGGTGCCAATTTTAAAAATAAAGCAGCCCCATATCAAGCTGGAAGTTTATCCTATCCTCATTGGATATTTTTTGCTGGTTGTGGTGGGCTGTCAGAGGGACTGCAGCAAGCTGGTGACAATTTTCTTCTTAAAACTATTAAACTGGGTAATGTCTGTTATCTCTTATTCAATAACCCAATACGCGTGCTATTTTTAAAATCTTAGGTGTTTTTACAACCAAATGGGCTATTGAATAGGAAGCCAGCTGGAAAAGCATTTAAACAAAACCATCCGGAGTCATTGGTATTCATAAATATTTGCAATGTGATACTCAGGTAAACAATGTTATGTGAAAATAAAATTTCTGTACACATTTTGTTTAAAAGTGTGAATGACAGTTTTCGAGTTCATCACAGGGCAATGTTGGAAAAAAGTGGTGGGACAAATGACTATCTCCATACCTGAGCTTTATGAGAAGGTCATTGCTGACTTGCCATTGCCTTGACAGGTGGATTTCATCCATGGGGGGCCTCCTTGTTAAGTACGTGCAATATGTTTTTTGCTCTTTTCCTTTTATTTTGGAGAAATGATGAGGGTAAGAAAAACAAATTTTATCTATAGCATTTATCTTTGTTGTAAATGAATTTAGTCAATGGTGCACCTAAAATGGGCAATAATTCTTATCTTCGCATTTTTAGCCTTTATCTTTGTTTTTTGTTGTTAGTGAATTTGACTCTTAAATTGAGTTATTGATGCACCTAAAATGTGCAGTAATTTCTTTTTGATTAAAGTTAAATGTCTCAAATTGGTATTATATATTGTTAGGCATATAGTTGAATAGAACTTTTTCCTCTTTTACTGTCCCTTTTTGTTGCGATCTTATAATATCACTGGTGTAATATCTCTTTTTATACATTTGGTTAGAATTTAGACCATTTTCTTTTAACTCAACTTTTTTAGCATAAAATACTTGAAAGAAGTAAGTGACTATTTTTCTTTTCAGGGATTCTATGGAATAAATAGATTTGATCAAAGCACTTGGAGTAAAGTTCATTGCGTGGTGATCTTAGCATTACTGACTTCTTTATACCAAAGTACTTCTCGCTAGAGAATATGAGGAACTTTGTGTCTTTTAATAAAGGTCAGACCTTTCGTTTAACTGTAGCTTCTCTCCTTCAGATGTGTTATCAGTTGAGTTGAATGTTACTTCACAAATAATTATGTGCTTTATTCTGTGTTTTACTTATAAGAATAAGTTTTTCCTCAGGTAAGGTTTGGCATATTGAAAGCTGGAGCTTATGGAGTTTCTCAAACACGAAAACGAGCATTCATATGGGCAGCTTCCCCTGAGGAGACACTTCCCGAGTGGCCAGAGCCAATGCATTTTTTTGCTGCTCCAGAGTTAAAAGTTGCACTGTCACAGAATTTACATTATTCCTGTTCAAAGTACAGCAAATGGCTCCATTCGGTGCATATCTGTAAGAGATACCTCTAGGTAGTGGTGCCTCTACACCAACTTTGGAGGTATACAAGATTTTAAATTATGTTTAAGAATTTAAAATCCAAGCAAACATTTATAGAATGTTTATATTTTGTTTTCTGTTACAGTTATCTGCAAGCTCGTATTTCTTTCATCCCACTCTATGTTCTGCTTTTAGTTTCATACTATTAAATGATTTGTTGAATATATTGTATTCTATTTAATCTTTAAGGTTAATGTAAGTGTCCATGTATCCTATTTATTCAAATGATGACATCGATTTTTTTGGCCTGGTTGGTTGAAGTTCACCTGAATTCGAACTCATGCCCGGTAGTATGTTGATGGGATTTCATATGGGGAGTCTCTGATAAAAAAATGAGTAAGTGATTGTCTTAGTTTGGATGATCGTTAAGCTAAATGTTCCATTGAAAAAAGCATGTAACATTGTTTCCTTACTATTTACTTTTCATTGATTTTTGGCTCACATCCTATGTCTTTTGGAGTTTGTTTTTTCCCATCTCTTTGCCTCTACCTTGAATGAGTTTGCTTCTGTCATTTCAGGTAATGAAATATCAATGATGTTATATGCTAGAGTTCTGTTTCAGGCAAGAAATGGGTTCGTATTATTTGGAGCTTGCTAGACTTCTTTGAGGAAGAAGCTCATTCCTTGCTTGCATCAGGCTTTGCAATCCCTGTGTAAGTCATGAAATTTTCAAATTGCATGCCACAAATTATTTCTATGCTTGTTATGTCTTTTTGAAGTTAATGTTATACCATCATGCTAGGCACATGTTTGGGAGGCAAGCTCATGCCTGTTATTTCGTGCTTGATCATTAAATTGTTTATAGTCAACATGCTGCTGTCATTCCTCACAAAAGTGGAAGGTTAGATATCACCACTTCTCGTTGATATTGTATTACTTTGCCTTATGATTTGATATTTTTGTTGAATCTGGTGTGGATGGCAACCGCATTTCAAATTTTCTTCTTGTAAGCTATATAATAAACAAAAAATAATTAGGTTTGGTGATAGAAAGGCTTTTCGTACGCCCTTGTTATATGGCTATATTTTTGGAAAGGTTTAAAGTACATAATACTTTATCATCTTATTCTTACCTCTCTTCTTCTCATTTCTTGTAATATCAGTATGCTTTGAATTGATATTGATACATAGGTCAATGAATAAAAAGCTGGGTTTGTTTTTTCATGTGTGGAAAATCTGATCATTACCTATACCTTTTTAGCTTTTAGGAATCTTATGTACTCCCATTTACATTTCAATGGTGCAGTATCAATTAGGAGTTTTACTACTCTGGAGGAGTTTGCTTGGTTTTTTAGCATTGTTTAAGAACTTGCGTAGTTTGTGATTAGTGATCATAACAGGCACATGGTTATGCGAATTCACTCGACCTACTTTTGTCATAGGTATTATGGAAGCACACAGTTTTGTAGCATGGTCTAGGATCTGGTTGCATCTGCTACTTTTGTTGATCTAACCGAGACAAACATATATAAAAAGTTCTCTAATGTAAGAACACCACAAAATCATAAATCAATGATGATTTAGTCGTGAACTTTGGGTGTTTATCTTGAACTTCAGTTACTTTTCCTTTTTCTAGATCTAAATTGCCCTGACCCCTTTGATTGGCTGAGACCTGACTTTTTTATTGTTATTTTTATTATTTTAAATTTATAAGAAAGCTAGATCTGAAAAGGATAAGTTTAAATTTTTTTCATGTAGTCAATTTGTTTCTTTTCTGACTGGAATAAGCTATAGATCAACTCTCTTGTTTCTTTCTTCCTGGCAGAACATTCTTCAAACACCAAAGGTTTTGAGTTCCATTACCCATGGATTTATGGTGGAAAAAAATTAAAGCAATGGGAGTTGAAATCACATTACTAAGAAATGAATAAAGCTTTCTTGTGATGGATCTCATTAAATCTATGTTGTTTTTCATCACTCAATGGGAGTTGAGTGATTGGTATAGGTGAAAAAAAAAAAGTTAAGAAAGCATTGTGGGTGAAGAACTAACATCAACTTTGAGCTTGTGTTCTTATTATGCTGCCTTCATTTTTGTTTTAAGTTCATTCTGTGGTAGCGTGCTTGTCAGTGGCCGTTTGTTCCCTTGAGTTATGTCACCCTGCATGATTCTGCAATTGTTTCTCAGTGTAGCTATCCCAAATGAAAAGGCATTCACAAAATTTTTTAAGGATATCAATTCTAATTGCCAGGTCTCTTAAGTTCCAGTTTTTTTTGTTCCAATAGACAAAATAATGTATTTGTCCAAACTGTCAGTGCTCCGTAGTCGCTGAACCTAACAACTGTAGTAAGTTAGTGCACTCTAATTTACGTTTGCCATTTATGATTTAACAGTGCAGACTTTTTTTTTTGTTGGATTGAATGCTCAATGCTACATAGATTATTAGTAGTACTAAGGAACTTGTACCCAAATCAAACTTGTACCTGCCACTCTGTTGATGAACTCAAAACATTTGTTCTCAACTGCTTCCTCTCTTGGAAATCATATGCAGAAAATTGGAAGAAATAATCTTTCAGGTGATGAGATGTCTCTGGTGAACTGCCTTACTATCTTGTAAGTCCTTCATCTGCTGTTGTGTTGCATACACTTAATTTTGCTTCATCTCGGCATTTGAAATCACTTGGTGTCAAGGATTTGAGTCTGTTTTCTCATTCTCTATGAATTGGTTTATGCCTTAAAGAGTTTGGTTTTTGACTTTTGTCGGACATAAACTGATGAACTGATAAGATGAAAATTAACCCAAAGAAATAGCAATTTGGTTTTGCTGTCAATGAAGAGTGAAAATATTAAACTGTGTTTTTCTTAGTTATAAATTCAAATTCGCCGGGGTATTTAACGTGGAATATGATGTTTTTGCTTTATTTTTTGTAGATGTCTTAACTGAAAATTTTTCTTCAAATTGAATCTCTCTGTCTGCTTATATTGTATTTTTACTTGATATGTTTTGCTTATGTTTTTGAGTTCCTGGATATATTAAGTTCATTTCGCAGCTGAAACTAGAATAAGTGATCTCTAAACTCCAGATGAGTGAGAAGCTTAATTCTATGAATCGGATTGAGGCAGATTAATGAAAATTAGAATTGTACTATTATTCTAATAAATGAGGTGTGATACTTTTTTGTATTCATTACTTTGCTTATGTAGATTTTCGTAAACTTTTCAGTATGAGCTTTCTTCAATCCAAGCTTATACATTATAAATTTTTGAGCTCTAGAATTTTGTGAAAGGTATGTTCTTTTATTACTGTTTTTACCTGAAAATTGATACACAGCATTATATATCATATATTATTGGGATCAAGAGAAACATGAAGAAAACCATAGGAATTATGCTACATGACTTAGTAAATAGTGCTCTAGAACTATTAAGATGTAAATAACACTTTTTGAATCTGAAGTACTGGTGATACTTAACTCAAAATTTCCCTTCTTTGCATTAATTAGCAGCATCTTATAAATTTTATTGCTTCCTGATATAGGTCAGTACATGTTATTTGAAAAGGAAAAGAATAATGAAATTCAGGGAAGTAGATTCTCTATATGTGTATTTTGTTTTTTATATATATGTTCCCTGAAGTGCTCTTGTATAATATGAGCTAGCTTTACTGTGATTTTTAGTAATGCATATTATGATGTAATTTGTTATTGATGTTTAGTTCTATATGAACATAAATATTCTCTTTCCAATTTAATTTCTACTGAATAGACGATCAGAGTTTTCATATGATCCAATCAATGATTTGTCTTATTTGGTTTGTATTCACAATTTTTATATAAGCATGAAATGACTTTGTTTATGTAGGCCCCGGAGAGCTACTCCAATGACCTCGAACTGTTCACCTGGTAAATCATGAATCGTGAAATAGCAACTAATGTAGAAGTTGAAAAGGTGAACTTAGCTGATTAGCTCTGAAGGAAATGCTGGAGTGACAAAAGTCTCCAAAAGGAATTCGTTGCTCAAAATTCCGCCAAGGATTTTGAGAATGAGTGCATAGTGGAGAAGTCAAAACACAAGGTTCAGAATGAAATTACATACTAGTTCATGTATCAATTCCGTAGCGCATTCTTCTTGTTTAACAAACATTTAATTCATTTATAGATTCTTGAGAAATCACAAGCATTAGAAAGAGGTGAAAAATTCATGCACGTGGTAATTTAAAGTGAATGTTATGCCAAAGGTGGTGTCATCGTTGGTCAGAGAAGAAGAAAATTCTGCATTTCGTGGATAAGGGCATCCCAGAAGAATCTTCACTAGAGGAGAAAAGGGACGATGTAGCATTGTTTTGCTTGATGAAGATATATAGGAGATTAACAAGCATACTTCTGAATAAAGTAAGTCTAAACTCATGCAGTTGGAACCTAAAAAAAAAAGGGAAAGATCGCTTAGCAATGCAGAAGAGACAGATGTTAGACCCCAAGATGGTGAAGGGGATGCAGAAACAGCACACCAAGAAGATATTGTAAATGAAAGTCTACCGCTGGAGCATGTTGCTTAAGATATGATCAAGTATTCCAAGAATAATGGTGATGCTGCAGATAAGTCAGACACAGAGGTTAGAGGATGGAGCTTTATACAGTATTATCATTTTGTTTACTAAACTTCGTTCCTTTTGCAGATTTTTGAGCAGCCTAAAGCCGTAGAAAGTGTTGAAAACATTACACATGAGACAGATCAGAACAATAGCCCAATGCTATTACTCCGACAGCACCAGTGTAAGATGTAGAAAGTCTAGATTATGAGGAAAAGGACATTGCATGAGAGTCTTGAGACAGTTAAAAAAAATGTGAGGATAATGGCAACGTCAGTTTAAACGAAGAGATTAACAAAAGTGGCCAAGAAACATTTAAGAAAATTGATTCTTTTTCC
>CATIWQ010024914.1:0-19912 GCA_949673415.1 Euphorbia schlechtendalii
CAGCCGCCCTGAGGGTAAAACCCCGTTCTTCATCCAGGCGGATTCGTCCGCCCCTAAGTAGGAAGAAACCAAGTCTTCCCCAAATATCCAAGGAAAGTACAGGCGATCACCAAGCTGAGTCGGCTTGTCCGCCTGGGACGACCTCGGCTCCTCAGGAGCACAGAGTCCAATTAAGAGTCTAAGTCCTCAAAAGAGACATCAATAATTGAAACTCTCAATTCAGATAAGCTTTATCTTATCAACAAAATAAAGATTCACTCAAGCTAGAATTCTGGTGGATTCACGTCTTTGGATCAGACTAGAAGACGTTCATGGAGTATAAAAGAGCCTTTGGTCATCACGCCAAGGTACGTATTCTGAATTCACAAGAAATTACTGCTTGCCTCCTCACTTATATCCGATTTAACTTAAGCATCGGAGAGGCTACGCCGGTCACACGGCTAGTCCCCATAGCGACGGTTATTGTCTTGCAGGAACCATCAAATCCCAAGAAAGAAGAGCTTTAGGAGTCAACTTCAATCGAAGAATTAGCTCGTGGAACCATGTTCCAGACCTAATTTAACATCAGCGTTTAGTTCTTTCAGAAAATGGACATAAAAATAATTTATACCAATAAAATTTCAATATTCTCACAATTTCCCGATTCAGCATCATTAATATTCATAGTAAGATGTAATTTATTCAAACTCAGGATAACAACTAAATCCTTGTCTACTTCATTCTCATGTACGCTGAAAACCATGATTAAACTTGTACATCATACATTTTCCTCTTTGTATTCTAAAATGTGATTTCAAATCAAATTTGTCCGTTTGGAAACTCCAACTAAATCTTCCTAGTTATTCTGTTAGTAACTTTTGCAAAAGCATGAAGTATATTCATTTAGATTCCATAACTCAATAATTTAAATTTTGTTCACTAATTACATACGTTACATATAAATATAAATAAATTATATACAACTAAATCTTACTCCAACTGTTTTTGGAGAATCTTTATCCATTGATGATATAAAAAGGTCATAATTTCAATATTTGCCATTTCCCTCCATCCAATCAAACCTACGAGGTGCGGATTGATGGTGAAAGTGTCTAAAAAACTGGAGTCGTCCAGCTGTTGTGGCGAAGAGGCAAGTAACTGATAATAAATTCAGGTTTCCCTCCTTATCATCTTTCCAACAAGATAACCCAAAACCTAATCAATCGAATCATTATCACTGAATCAGAAAAAATTACGTAGCCACCACAATCAAAGATCATATCCCGCAACCCACTCCGAATTCCAATCAGTGATCGCTTTTACTCAAATCAGGAGCAAGAAGAAAGGCTACGATGAAGCAGCTCTACACGGAGAAATTGAAGGAGTTTGTGAACAACAGATGGCTGGTGTTTGTTTGCGCAATGTGGGTTCAGTCATGCGCAGGAATTGGGTACTTGTTCGGGAGCATTTCTCCGGTGATCAAGAGCGCCATGGGTTACAATCAGAGACAGGTGGCAATACTTGGCGTGGCCAAGGATTTGGGGGATAGTATCGGATTTCTGGCCGGAGCTTTGTGCGAGATTTTGCCTGTTTGGGCTACTTTGCTGATTGGGGTTTTTCAGAATTTTGTTGGCTACGGCTTGCTTTGGCTTATAGTCGTTCGCAAATGGACTTCTATGCCCCTCTGGGTGGTGAGTTCAATCGATTCTTTGCTGTTGTTTCATTCCTATAAAATTTATGATTTGAATTGGATTGTTGTAATTTGGAGCCATCTTTGGAAATTTCCTCAGAATTACGTAGTATGGTTTTAATTGGATCATACTTTTATGTCTACTGATAATCTGACTTTCTAACAGTTCTATTAGATTATGTCAACTTGATCTTAATAAGTAAGAGCATGCAAGTTCTCAGGTGCATTAGATTCGTTTTTACTCTAAATTTTGACTAGCAATTGGGGATCTGAAAAAATTTCATGTTAGCAAGTGTTGTTAATTGAATTGCTATTGTCCAAGGATAAGTTTTCATGGACTGCCTGGACCTTATGTGGCTACAAAAGGCTACAAAAGGATAAAATCCCTTTTGTCTTCTTCCTACTATAGACTTATTACTCATGTGGCTACAAAAGGATAAAATCCCTTTTGTCTTCTTCCTAGTATAGACTTATTACTCAATTGCCCCTTAAACATTCTGGTTATTATTCAAGATATTAGCCCATTCTCTAAGTTTCTGTGAATAAATTTTGTCGTGTTGTTGAGTTTGAGTTCATTAAATGTTTCTGTTGGCAGAACAGCAAAATTGTTGCTCTCTTCTGTTGAAAATTGTAGTTTTTTTTTAAATAATACAAGGTACAATTACAACAGTATATATTATATAACCTGTTTATGAAACTGTTGGAAACCAGGAATTGTACTAGCGACATTAATAATGACATATACGTGTTCCTTCTTTTGAAGTGGTACTGTTAAGATCAAGCTTCTGCATTTTCAAAATTGTTGCTAGAACCATTATGTGTTCTGAATGAAACATATGAACACCAAATTAACAAATGAAATTTATATCATGTCAACAATAAACCTGGAGCTAACTGATTGCTACTATAGCGATTCTATTAGTACCCCTTTTAGACAAATTAGAAAACTAATATAAGTGACTGTTTCATAGTCCAGACCATTCAAACATGAAGAGCAAATCCCCAATGCTTCAGTTTCTAATCAGTTGAATTAGAAGAGAGTAATGATTTTGCTTTTTCAATCAATTATACAGAAAATCCGCAACTATGTAAAATGAAATGAATTCAATTAACTTCCTTTGATGAAGAGTTCTTTTAATTCTTCTAAGCTGACGTGGATTTAAATTTGTCCAATTTTGATTTGCAGCTGTGCGCTGCCGTATTTGTGGGGACAAATGGCGAGACATACTTCAACACGGCAGCTCTGGTTTCATGCATACAAAACTTCCCAAAGAGCCGCGGTCCAGTCGTTGGGATACTAAAAGGATTTGCCGGTTTAAGCGGTGCCATTTTGACTCAAATTTACGCCATGATCAATTTTCCTCACGAATCCTCTCTAATTTTCATGGTTGCCGTTGGGCCATCTATGGTTGTCATTGCCTTGATGTTCATCGTTAGACCTGTAGGAGGTCACAAACAATCCAGACCGTCCGATAATTCCAGCTTCTTATCTATCTACTGCATCTGCCTCATTCTCGCTGCTTATATTCTCGGAGTATTGATTGTTGAGGATGTGATTGATGTGAGCCAAGTTGTGGTCATCTTGCTCGCTAGCATTTTGATCCTTCTGATATTGCTTCCGATTACAATTCCTGTACTGCTGGTTTTCTTCTCTGATCCAAGATCTAGGGCGGAAGAGAATCTCATTCCCGAAGAAGGATACACCTCGGAGCAAGAGTGGGAGAGAAATGAGGTTATTCTGAGCGAGGTTGAAGATGAGAAACCTACAGGAATGGAATCGCTGTCGGCATTAGAGCGGCATAAACGAATCGCGCACTTGCAAGCTAGATTGTTTCAAGCAGCGGCGGACGGAGCCGTGAGGATTAAGCGGAAAAAAGGCCCCCGAAGAGGAGAGGATTTCACTTTGATGCAGGCGTTGGTGAAGGCTGATTTTCTGCTTATGTTTTTCTCTTTGACGCTGGCTTCTGGATCGGGTTTGACCATCATTGATAATTTGGGTCAGATTTGTCAGTCTTTGGGGTACACCGATACAAGCATATTTGTGTCCATGATCAGCATTTGGAACTTTCTCGGCCGTGTGGGCGGTGGCTATTTTTCTGAGGCTATCATAAGGTAAACCCACATTGATATTAAATGAATACTCATCTACTTGGTAACTTTTGGACTTGTAAAATGCATTCACGTGTCAAAGTTTGATTGGAGATGAAAAGTTAGATTAATGATATCATTAATAAATCAAACCAATCAAAAATCTGACATGTGAATTTAAAGGACAAACTACTTGGCAACTTTTACCATATGTCACCCCGAACTTAGTAAAATTGCATTAGTTTGATCCTGCCACGGGCATGTTCTGGTTGGAGATGAAAAATCAGAAAAATGATGAAAAGTCAAATCAACAAAATATTAACACTTGACTTTGAAGAGGCAAGGGTTTGAAACATCCGACGATAATCGCCAAGGTCATGCATTTAACTTAAATTTACGTGTAACATCCATATCAATTTCCACAATATATTCATGTCCACGGTATTCTTTTTTTTTCCCAGAAATTTCGCTTACCCGAGACCAGTAGCCATGGCCGTAGTTCAAGTAATAATGGCTATAGGCCTTTTCTACTATGCAATGGAATGGCCCGGAGAAATATACGTAGTGAGCATTCTGATAGGACTCGGCTATGGCGCTCACTGGGCAATAGTGCCAGCCGCTGCCTCTGAACTATTCGGACTCAAAAGTTTCGGTGCCTTGTACAATTTTCTCACACTATCAAGTACAGCCGGCTCTCTTATATTCTCCGGTGTTATTGGCAGTGGCATATATGACTACTATGCAGAAAAACAAGCTGCAATTCAACATCCAAATGCGGCCTCCGAGGAATCACTCACTTGCGTGGGTTCCATATGTTATTCCATCACTTGTGGGATAATGTCGGGTTTTTGCATAGTTGCGATGGCCCTGAGTTTGATTGTGGTTCGTCGAACGAGAGGCGTATATGCTCAGTTATATGGAAGGAATAATCGCTGAGTCGATCGGAGGGACAGCAGTGGATTGGCCAGAGAAGAAGCTGCTGAGCAGAGAATATCAAGGGACGGTAAAAGTTGATATATGGGAGTGATTATATGAAGATTCTTATTCATCAATGTTCCTTGGATTCAGCAGGCACTATCTAAGATATGTATGCTAATATCTCTGTAAAATTGCATCCTTTTATTGTTGTTGTATATGTATATGGGGGAGAGATCTCAGTGAATAATATCGGTGATCTTTATCAAAATAATGGCTAAGATTGCAATGAATACTATCGATGATCTTTATTACATTTAACCACTGGGTAAAGTAAAATTCATGCTTGATACCTTCTCCATTGGCTATCTTTGTCAAAAATATGGTTTGCGTAACTCTTTAATTACTGAAGCTGTGCAGTTTAATCAATTCAAGGCACTGTATTTGATTATTCACATTATTCAACACTCATAGTCGATTGATAATTGGTGTCAATGCCTGAACTAGGTGTTTATTTTTTGGCTAAATTTTGTCTCCTTAAGGTGGGTTGGTCGTTCCATTGTATAAATTAGGGCTAAATTTTGTTAACCGTGGGTGCTGAGTTGTTGTGTATGACGATGGTGTTATGGAATTAGGAATTTGGGAGAATATTGATTGTATTAAATGGTTATGAAACTCTTTTTTATGATTTCCTGTTGATATTTGGCGATCAAGGTATGCTTCAAATTCTACTCTTGTTATCACATAGCAATGCGTGTACATGCATGCCGTTGGAATCATTGATCCCCTTAGCATATCATATTATGCCTTGTTATCCATTGAAAAGTTTGTTACTGGGTACACGGGGTTTATAAAGGTTGTTCGGTTATCTTAGTTTATTATTTAAGAGGCTTTGAGGTTTGCAGATCTTTAAAAATGCAAAACTCGAGTCTTGTATTCGGATTTGGCTACTTGAATATTTCGTCCAAGTTCATTACCTAATACTTGGACATTCATTATTGTTTTCCTGTCACATTGTTTGGATCATTACATACATTCATGTCAAGCAGTTATTTGGATGTTCAAGTTTTTAAGCGCTTGTTCAAGAATCTGGTTCTGTAATTATAGACTTCAATAATCTTGTTCAATAGCGTGGTAAGAATTAAGTCAGTTAACAGTTATAGACGTATAGTTTAAAAGAAGAGAAATTTGTACAGAATTTGATTTGATTCACCCCGTTGTTGTTTTCAGCAAATTGGTGGGTTAGAGCTTTTTTTTAGTTAAGTTTCGGTTGTGACTAACTTGAAATGGAGTGTTTATACAATGGTCCTGGAACAATGATGTGCATTTTGGTCCATACATTAGGATTTTGATATATGTGTTGAGTTTTAATTATTTGGACCCCACTGATACATATGTCAAGATCCTAATGTATGGATCAAAATTCACATCATTGATCCAGGACCATTGTATAAATTCCCCTTGAGATGCTGTAAATGTTATTTTTGGTGGATAATCTAATAGTTTGTCAAATATGTTCTGAAAATTTTGAAATTGATTAGAGAAATAAATTATGAATATATGCTTGTTTAGAAGCTTAGAATTGTAATGATGGTACTTACCATCCTTGCTTACTCTTTTAATGCCCAATATAAATTTAATGATTCAATTCCAAAAAGACAACAAATTAAGTAATATTTTCCAATTATGGAGCTGCCAGTGTCAGGTCATCATTTTCACTTAAACAATTTATTTGTCATTGTATGGAGAATTTGTTCCAAAGTTTGTGTTTGATTCCCTGCTAATAACAAATTGTTAACATAATCAGTGTAGTCATGTCCAGTCATACTTTATCTTTTTATTAAATATATACATTGATATTTTCTGAAAATTAATTATACTTCTGATTTAAAATAGTGTTGAAGAATAAATATACTTAACCTGACTTAAAAAAAAATATACATTGTTTTATTTAAGAAGAAAATTTGTTACACCATAAACAAATAATTTGGAAGGTCAAAGCAAAAGAAAAATAGCCTTGGAGTTTCGGTGCATGCGGTTTAATTTTCTAAAAATATGTAAAAGTATACGTTTTTGAAAGCTAAGCGGAAAAATATATATTAAAGTTATAAAATTTATTTAACAGAATTAACAAAATAAACCAGACCCTAATAAGAAGGGCCAAAAAAAAAACTTATTATTTCAGCCTGAACCTTATCTTTCCCTTTCCCTTTGAATTCATCTCTATCATCCGTCCATTTTTGTTGCACCCTTCATCTCCCTTCTTTCTCTCCAACATTTGTCAATACACGACAGCATTCCCTGATTATCACTTTTTTTTTTTCTTTTTTGCAATTTCAATTTCCATTTTTTTTCAGTTAAGAAATTCGAAATTCGTTGGTAGCCAATCAGATGGACGGCAACAGCCAGCAGGCGCAGTCCGCCTCTTACCCGCCACAGCCACCTGCCACTGGCGGCGGCGCGCCTCCCACGCCATACCACCATCTCCTTCAGCAACAGCAGCAGCAGCTTCAAATGTTCTGGAATTACCAGCGTCAAGAGATCGAGCAGGTTAACGATTTCAAGAACCACCAGCTGCCTCTCGCCCGCATCAAGAAGATCATGAAGGCCGATGAGGATGTACGGATGATCTCCGCCGAGGCTCCCATTTTGTTCGCTAAGGCCTGTGAGCTCTTCATTTTGGAGCTCACCATCCGTTCTTGGCTTCACGCCGAGGAAAACAAGCGCCGGACTCTTCAGAAGAATGACATCGCCGCTGCCATTACTAGGACTGATATCTTTGATTTTTTGGTTGATATTGTTCCCAGAGACGAGATCAAGGAGGAGCCTGGCCTTGGAGGGATGGTTGGACCTCCTGCTAGTGGTCTGCCGTATTATTACCCGCCGATGGGCCAGCCGGCCGGCGCTGGACCTGGTGGAATGATGATTGGGAGGCCGGCCGTCGATCCTACCGGCGTTTATGTACAGCCTCCTTCACAGGCTTGGCAATCTGTGTGGCAGACGGCTGAGGATGGCTCGTATGGAAGTGGAGGTAGCAGTGGGCAGACGAACCTCGACGGACAAGGGTAACAATGCGAATCTTATGTTTTTGTTGAATGTTGATTTGATTCGCTGACATGAATCAAATAGGCTATAGTTCTTTATTTGTTGGTGTTAGTTAAGGGTTTTTGTTTGACATTGAAATATGAATGATGTCAAATATTGTGTTCATAATAGGATGACCAGAATCATGGAGTTAGAATCAGTAAGCATGGGTTTTTTTACATAGGATAATTTGATTGAGATAGCGGTATAGCGCCAGTTATGCAAGTTTGCTCGATTTCTGTTCTTTGTGATTGCGTTGCATAACTGAGGGAAACTGAAAGTGTTTGATTGAAGGAGTGCAGTAATGTATTTTACTATATCTCTTATTCAGTTGAGAAGAAAAGGAGAATCTCTTTCTTTTACTAACTGTTCTCAGGAATTTGCTTCATTGGTGATCTTTGAGTATTCAATGAATAAATTTTTGCGATGCTAAACTTATTTCCAATTTTCTCCAACTTTAAAAGCTTATTTTACTGGTTCAGTATGGAAAACAATTCCAGACGTGGTGGCCAGATGTGACTATAATTCATTTTGTCATTCGAAAGTAAAGAATATTAATTTTATGAGTAAGAACTTGTGAACTAGCCATGGGATGAACTTTTCTGTAAAAATAATGTCACATCAATAAATTGGGTTTGAATTGAAAACAATTTCATTTTTAGGCAGTCTGTCCAAACCCCTCTCAATTGCTGTATAGTTTTCTGGGGAAAAGTTTTTGGGGAAGTCTATTTACAGGTAAAAAAGGACAAGCATTTGTAAGTTCAGTGATAGGGTATCGGGTAGTTTGATAATGAGATATAATTCGGTACATGAAATCTCTTGCTAGTTGTTACTCTATCATATGATCTCTTAATAAACAAGCCTACTTTATGGGCCTAAGCTCAGATTCATTTTGATGGATGAGCATCTTAGTGAAACTAAATAAAGCATGTTGAGTTTATGCATAGCTGAATGTCTGAAACTGTCCATATAACTTGTTCAACTTAGCTAATTTTCAATATCTGTGTGATTTGTGTGTTAAAAAATTAACCGGATTTTGATATATACTTTCCCTGTCTAGGAATGAAGTATTTTAAATCTTAATTAACCCATGCAACGTTTGCTGTTCCAAAACTTCACAATGTCTTAGCACTGACATCCGAGAATTGCTGTTTATGTCCCATTGCATATTGCATCTTAGTTTTTAGCTGATGAAAAATCTGCATTAGAGTTATTTTAGATGCGAAAACTTAGAGATTTCAGTTTCAATGTTCAGTTACGGTTGCCTTTATGAGTGTATAAACTTGTCTACGTGGAATTGCTTACTAGTTTTGTTCTGTCCTAGCTTCTATTTTTCTGGTGCACAAGGATTTCCTCATTTTAAAATAAAAGTGTAGGAAATTGAGAGCAAAATTGTTTTGCACTGTGGCTGTTTACTTCCAGATGCTATAAATAATGGCATCTTAGAGACTTAGAACAAAGAGGATTAATCTATGCAAAATAAACGCCAGTCTAAAATAAATGTCCATTTCTCAAATTCTGCAGTGGCACCATCCTTTTCAACAGTATGTTCAGAAAACATATACATTGAAGTCTTGAAGTGATTGTTAGTTAATAATTTGGATGGAGCATTTTTATTTATTGGTCGCTTTTTATGAAGTTTTTTTTGTGAAATTGCTTTAATCACTCAATACTGATGAACTACCATTTTGCTATATTTCAACCTTTCTTTATTTAGTCTCTCATTCTGTTATATGCTTTCATTGTAGAAAACACATCAGTCTTTTCGACATATTGCAAAGGTGTTCTGGTACTTTCATAATGCTCGGCTTAAACTATCTGCTTCTAATTTTCTTGTATTTTACGCAAAGCTATATACTGAACGATTGGATTGGTCGGTGTTAAGTTGCTGTGTGATTGTAACCTTTGGTTGGTTGCATGTGTTGTTTGTTTAATGCAGTTAAAGCATCATAAAAGCAGTAATGTTCAGTGGCAAAGAGGGGCAATGAGCTGTAGCTGATACAACCTTGATTCTTGATTTTGCTTATGATGTTTGATGTACTTGTCTGCTTTTGTGTATGGAATCTGTCTTTAATTGTAATGGATCAACTACAAACAAAACTCCTCCAGTCTTTTAACTTGATTTTGACACTGCCTAATTATATCTTATGTGCAGGTCCATTATTTTATTATCCTTTTGATGTCTTTGTAAGATTTTCTTTTTGAAATTTTCATTCTTTGTTTTGATTTTTGGGAGACTGGTAAAGTGAACAATCTATTCTTGGTTCCAAAATTGATTTCCATCTGTTTTATTGTTGGATTAAAATTTATTCTCTAGTTCCATATTTTTTACATGTCTCATATTCAATTTCTCGCATTCATAAGTTTTCAATTTTTCTATTATTAGTGCATGTTTAGCAATTTTGTTGAAAATCTATTTTTTATATTTTTTGGCATCAAACAACAATTAAGAACAAGCATTACATTTATTTTTCTGTTTTTTTGGAAATCAAATACGGAGAATAGTGAATAGTAATGATAAACACTACCAGTACAATTTATTTCCTACGCTGAATTGACAACTCTAGATTTTAATCAAAATAGGCTGTAATAGCGAGAAGCTACTAACCTCCAACAATATTGTGCCTCGTCAGCATGTAATGCTAACGTGGCACACACTTATTGGCAGCCACACGTAAAATATTTCACGACATTGCAAAACCAATAAAAAGGGTCCAAAATGAGGCTCTTCTTACCTTCAGAAATTGAAAGCCCTGTCCGTGCCTCTTCAGAGAAACATTTCCCCAAATTAAAATATCTAGGGTTTCATCGTTTCAATTGATCCTAATGGATGCCCTCGACTCCGTCTTCGATCCCCTCAGAGAGTTCGCTAAAGACAGCGTCCGCTTGGTTAAGAGGTGTCACAAACCCGATCGTAAAGGTAACCTCGCTCTTCAATCTCTTTTCCTTGGATCTTTGTCCTCTGCTTGTGAATTGTTAGTAACTTATGATCTAATTCCTGTTTTGTGTTTCAGAATTTACAAAGGTCGCATTCCGTACTGCAATTGGCTTCGTGGTGATGGGTTTTGTTGGATTCTTCGTCAAGTTGATCTTCATTCCTATTAACAACATCATCGTCGGTTCTGGTTAGGTAATTGTTCGAATCCAGTGCATATCTTTTTGTTTGCGAAATGGATGCGTGCGGGATTTTTGATTCCGAATTCTGATCGTGTATGAATTTGTTGCAATTGTATTTCTGGAACTTTCGTTTAAGATGCCGGATATGGAATTGCTTAGCTGTTATGTGATGTGAATTTTCTGAATTTCCATTCTCTTATTCGGCTTATACACTTCCAAATGGCACTTGAACATTCTCTGTTGTGGACTTTCACTAGTTCCCTATTGAAAACAAGTATATAATGGTTAGGGAAACTTGCAACCATTTATGTAGCTTATAATTGATTTGTATGGAAAATTCTCTGGCATGTTGCATCTACTCTAAGAGTTATGATTGTCTGGTGACAATGCCTTTACTGGTTCCTTTTCTGCATGTTGTTGTGAGCTGTACATTTACATGATATTTGAGAAAGTGCATTAGATCCAATTACTATGAAACTAATATACTAGATTTTTTGAGAGCTTCCACTATTCTTTCCGTAATTCCGTCTGTGACATGGATGCTTGGCTAGAACTTTTGGACATCATATCAGAAAAGGGATCAACAGATGTACATATATATGTATGTTTATATTTGAAACTCGCTATGGTTGATTGCTTTTAGGAAAAAAAATTCCTGGCATTTATCAAAACATGAAATGTTTTGTCCCCTGATCTTGTACTTCTGTTGTTTCCTTTGCAAATTTTAAGTTAACTTTTTAGATGCAACTTCAGTGATTGACTGTAGAGTTTCATAAATGATTGTGATAAATCATGAGCCTTGGGTCGTGAGTTAAACAGTTCAGGTCTGTGTTCCATTTAAGCACTTGTGATATCTCAAATGCCAAAGTTGGAGTGGGAATTGGAGACGGGAGAGAATCAAGAGAGATAAAATGGAGAGAGAAACCTTTCCCCTTAGTCAAGCATACGAATATAACATCTGTTCTTATGTAGTGTTGAGATCAGGCCCAGTTTATGTTTTTGCGGTTCCCGTGGCAACCAAGGCTCTGAACTTTTCAACTCATTCACCAAGTAATTCAATTCAGTGCCCATTAGTACTGTGTACCTATAAATTGACACTGAAATTAATATATGTCAGTTCGTTTCAGTAGTTGCAAACAAGTTGAACTAAGAACAGAGCATAAATAGGCCATAGATGGAGCTTTTTAAGCAAACCTTGGTTCCCGCCCACAGCTCACGGTGGTTAACAAATAAGATGCTTTTAAAGTTTATGTTTTGGATTTTATGTTTGGTTTTTCCTGAAATTTAAAGTATTATTTGTTATATATAACTGCAGGGCCTATGCTTATTTACGAATGACAATCACACAAAACGGAGGGGATTCCATTGGAACTTGTCTTGAATAGCGTGTAGTTTTCATTTCATTTGTTTATGTAAAATGTGCAACTCTAGAGTTAACCAGGAACTTGAATTTGAACTTCCCTGGATTTTGATTTAGTTTATATCCACATATAACGTAATTGCATTTTGCACACTGTTTTATTTCATTTATGCATCACGGTTTTCTGGCATAATATACTGTGATAGCATTTTGGGACTGAAGGTTAAATGTAATGGGGGATTTGAGTTCCAAAAAATGCGTAAGTGGGCTATCACTGTCGCTATTTGTGTTGAGCATTGACTGACTCCAGCTAAAGTGTTTAGCATGATGCTATCCAGATAAAAAATGGATAATTTGCTCTAAAATGTTTCTCAAGCTATTCAAATTTTCGTTCTTTGTTTTTATTCAGTTAAACTGAGTTTTGACAAAAAAAATGTTAATGAATCTATAAAATATTGACTGACTACTCAGTGTCATCATCTTGACTGAGTTTTAAATGAACAGCATAGTTTTATTTTTAATTGACTAAATTTTAAATTTTTCAATTCCTTTTAAAGAATGTAGGTTTAAACTGATGTTTAACTTAAAAAATAAGTGTTGCAAAGATGAAGTTTACAAGTTTTAATCCTGTTTTGTTTTGAAGCATTTGAAATCCGATAGTGATTGTGGTCACAGAGAGCCCGTTAGTTTTAGGCTTTTAGCTCTTGTTGTTTGAAATTTATTTTTATCTCTGAAATAGTTAACTAAAACAATTGTAATTGAAAATTTAATCTCAAAGGTCTTAGCCTACTTAGTTTAGATATGAAATTATGATTCTAGATGTCATAGGTTCGAGTGCATTTTCAGTCAGGGTGTAGTGGGGTTTTTCTTTGTAATTAACAGGCCAGTTCAATGGAAACTAATTCTTTTGAAAAGAAATATAGTAGTTGAATATTTTTAATTGTTGTTTGACGTTAAAATATTAAAATTTAGTGTTCAAAAGGTTTCATACGATGACTTAAGCTTTTGGATTATTTAATATATACTCCCGTCGAAAAATTTAGTGTTTCCATCACCTCTAAAGTCAAATAGAAAAAATAAATATTTGCAAATAACTATTAGCTCAATTCTAAAAAGTTCAAATTTTTAAGAATTGGTACTACAACTTAGCAATAAAGTAGTTATACTTCCGTTTTAACGTGTCATGCTCACACTTATTAACTAGACAATTAGTCACTAATCACTTTTACATCCAATGCGGAATAATCTTATTTGTTTAAATAGTATCAAACTATTATCTTATAACTTTCAAATTACGATTTTAAAAAGTTGCATAACTGCATTTATATTAATATTAAAGAAATGACACGAAGACTTAATTGTAAATAAAGTCTTACAATATAAAAAATAATAGTATCAAAGTAAGAGTTGCTGCGAAAATCACAAGATAAAGACAAAGATATACACAATATTATCATAAATATGTGCTTGTAGTGGCTGATACTTGATAGTCAAAGGAATTAGGCATTGGACAAGGGGAATTTTGTTGCATCAAAAGTTTTCGTTTTATTATGAACAAATTCACTCGTTTTTAATTTTGACTACTTGATTGAATGATAAAAATGCAGGTGAGAGGAAGGTACATACAATGGTAGGTGAACCTTTTTTTCTATGTCCCAATCTTTTGCTAGATGTATTGGGTTTTAAGATTGGCTTTTTTCACAGTAAAATAAATAATTTAGTCAAATTATCATCAAGAATATTTAATTAATTAGATTTAATTATAATATTATCTAAACTTATTAATAACAACCTTCTCTTTTAACTAATTTGAATTTCTTAACTTAAAAATGTCATATCTCTCAAAATGTTAATTTTTTCGAAACGATTCTTTAGAATATTTTGTTCGTTTCATTTTTATCTTTAATACAAGATCCAACTCGATATACTTTCGATAAAAAAAATTTGAAAGTTCAAATTGGTATAATTCATATTATACGAGTTTGCATTTTGGTATAATTTTCAATATACCAGATTTCTTTACACCTGATTTTTTCTAGGTGATATAATGCGTATTATACGAATTTACGAATTAGTATGATGCTCGTTATAGGTATAAAGAAATCTGGTATAATGAACATTATACCAAAATGCAAACTGGTATAATTCAAATTTTTTATCGAAAATATATCGAGTTGAATCTTGTTTTAAAGATAAAAATGAAATGAACAAAATGTTCTTAAGAATCGTTTCGAAAAAATTAATTGTTTGAAAGATTGGTCGTTTTAAGTTAAATATTCAAACTAATCAAGAAAGAGAAGGTTGTTAATTAATAGAATTGTACTTCATGTATAAGTTCAAATATGAAATATAATAAGATAAAATTACTAATTTATACTATTTAGAATAAAATAATAATTAAATCTAATTAGTTAGCATTCCTTACAATTCCCCTTTCAAGAATTAAACCCAATTGTCCACTTTCTTTCTTCTTCTCCACGACTTTTATCTAACTTAGGAGTATTTTGGTTTGTAGAGGGTAGGGCAAAGTTCATTTGTAGGGGTGGGACGACTCTGGTATAGATGGGAGATTTTAGGTGTCTAAAGTTGGGTGATTGCCTTTTTAGCCATCCCCACTGACCACCATTATCACCTCCGCTAAGGTGTTTTTGCCGACTTGGGTAGACATCTATGATCTATTTTCCTTTAACCACGTGAGAAATTTGCAAGAAATTATATTTGTAGGGGTGGGACGACTCTGGTATAGATGGGAGATTTTAGGTGTCTAAACTATGCCTCTTTTACAGGTAAATTTTTTTTTTTTTGAAGAAATTATATTTTCGAAGAGGTTTGGTATTGAACCTAGGACCTTCCATCTCTATTTTAAGAGGTGAACCAATTGAGCTACACCCAATTGATATCTTATAGGTAAGCTTTCAACAAATAACATATGTCTATAAGTTAATTCCAGATTAGTTCAATTTATGCATATAAGTTAATTAGAGATATCTCCTCCAAAATAATGTTTCAAATAATTACTTCATAATTCTTTTTACAACACTTTTAATCTGGGTCTAAAATGATTCACTTAATTATTCTTTGAATTTGACAAAAAAAAGTTGAGTTGTGAGGTTTTAAAGATCGAAAAGTTAACTTTTTTTTGCAAGTTATAGAAGTTACAAGAAGATTTAAAAAGTTGAAATAGATTGGTCTGCTTTTTTCTGTTATAATCATTTGCTCACTTATTTGATGTATTTGTAGCACTGTTATAAAAATTCCCATTCTTCTAGTTCCTGTTTATGCGTTATTGTGAGGGTCGTTATCCGATTACATCTAGCGTCTAAATCCGTTGACTAGCGCCTAAGTCTGTCTAGGCGTCGATTAATCCCCGTCTAAACCCCGATTCATCTTCGATCGCCTGACTAGCGCCTAACGCTTTTTAAAATACTGTTGTAGGATTTAACAATTAAAGATAGGAAATGACACATTTTCAGTGTTTTAAAAAAGCATTATGCATTAGTTGGGCAACCAAAACCTCTAAAGATCTAGAGCTGGACTTAAACATTAATCGACGAGATTTAAGCGCTAGACATCATCCGTGACAACTCTCAAGATAGCGCATAGATTGCGATGTATAAACCAGCCCATATTTTATCTAAAAAAGGTAAAACACGTGTCATAAATCATAAGGGCATGGAGGTAATTTCATTCGGCCCTTCAAAATTTTAAATCAATTGAGGGCCACAGATGTCACTCCCTCTTCGCCACAAAAACTTCTAATCACTCCTTCGAAGCTCTGTTCTGTTACTCTCAACAATGGCGGCGACGACGACGACGGCAACTGCAGCCACCACCTTCTCTAAACCCTCTGCCTCTGCTTCCTCCTCCTCCGCCAGATCCTCAATCTCCATTTCAAGAATTTCACTTCCATTTCCCATCAACCCCCAAAATGCTACTCCACGCCGCACCCTCCAAATCTCCAATTCCCTTACTAAACCGACAATCCCCGCCCTCTCCATTTCTCAAACCTCTCCTCCGAGATTCGCTCCCGATGAGCCTCGCAAAGGTGCCGACATTCTCGTCGAAGCCTTGGAGCGCCAAGGCGTCACCGATGTGTTCGCTTATCCCGGCGGCGCCTCAATGGAGATCCACCAAGCCCTAACTCGCTCCATTACTATCCGTAATGTCCTTCCTCGCCATGAGCAGGGCGGAGTTTTCGCCGCCGAGGGATATGCACGCGCCTCCGGTAAACCCGGAGTTTGTATCGCGACCTCCGGACCCGGCGCCACCAATCTCGTCAGCGGCCTGGCCGACGCACTCCTCGATAGTGTACCCATTGTGGCTATCACCGGTCAAGTGCCTCGCCGTATGATCGGAACTGACGCATTTCAGGAGACTCCTATTGTTGAGGTAACTCGATCGATAACCAAACACAATTATTTAGTGCTTGATATTGAGGATATACCAAGAATTGTAAGTGAAGCCTTTTTCTTGGCTTCCTCTGGACGACCTGGTCCAGTGCTAATTGATATCCCCAAAGATGTTCAACAACAATTAGCGGTTCCAAATTGGAACGTGCCTATGAAATTGCCTGGTTATTTGTCTAGATTA
Source organism: Euphorbia schlechtendalii (assembly GCA_949673415.1). NCBI lineage: Eukaryota > Viridiplantae > Streptophyta > Magnoliopsida > Malpighiales > Euphorbiaceae > Euphorbia > Euphorbia schlechtendalii. The sequence goes on from CATIWQ010024914.1 coordinate 16,824, forward strand.
CCTAAAGACCCTAGCTCGTTACAATTAGAGCAAATTGTGAGGCTAATTTCCGAATCTGAGAAACCAGTGTTGTATGTTGGAGGAGGGTGTTTAAATTCCAGTGAAGAGTTAAAGAAATTTGTTGAATTAACTGGGATTCCTGTAGCTAGCACTTTAATGGGGCTGGGCTCTTTCCCACTTAACCATGATTTATCACTCTCAATGCTTGGAATGCACGGCACTGTTTACGCCAACTATGCCGTGGACAAGAGTGATCTGTTACTTGCATTTGGGGTTAGGTTTGACGACCGTGTAACTGGAAAGCTTGAAGCTTTCGCAAGCAGAGCCAAAATCGTTCACATCGACATCGATTCGGCCGAGATTGGGAAAAACAAACACCCCCACTTGTCCATTTGTGGAGATGTTAAACTAGCCTTGCAAGGTTTAAACACAATCCTAGATACCAAAAGCTTCAAAACCAAGACAAATTTCACAAAATGGAGAAACGAGTTGAACGAGCAGAAATCGAAATACCCGCTAAATTTCAAGACCTTCGAAGACGCAATACCTCCTCAACACGCCATACAAATCCTCGACGAACTTACGCAAGGGAACGCCATTATAAGCACCGGGGTAGGGCAGCACCAAATGTGGGCCGCCCAGTTTTACAAGTACAGAAAACCGCGGCAGTGGTTGACTTCCGGCGGTTTAGGCGCCATGGGTTTCGGACTTCCTGCTGCCATAGGCGCTGCCGTTGCTAACCCTAATGCAATTGTCGTGGATATCGACGGGGACGGGAGTTTCATCATGAACGTTCAGGAGTTAGCCACGATTCGAGTCGAGAATTTGCCGGTCAAAATACTGCTTCTGAACAATCAGCATTTGGGCATGGTGGTCCAATGGGAAGACCGATTCTACAAGGCGAATCGAGCACATACCTATTTGGGGGACCCCTCCAAGGAGTCGGAAATCTTCCCCAACATGTTGAAGTTTGCTGAAGCCTGTGGAATACCAGCTGCCCGTGTGACGAGAAAACGGGATTTAAGAGCAGCGATCGAAACGATGTTGGATACTCCCGGACCGTACTTGTTGGATGTGATTGTGCCTCATCAAGAACATGTGTTGCCCATGATTCCAAGTGGTGCTGGTTTTAAGGATATAATAACAGAAGGAGATGGGAGAGTGAAATATTAATGATATTTCTAGCTGAATTTGCTGAGGTAACTTGTTTGTTATGTGTAAGTTGATGTTATGATATTAGGTTTGGCGGTATTTTAGTTTATTATTCAGTGTTTAATGTTTGTGGTATATGTTCGGACCAAAACTTACTATATTTGGTATGTTCTTGTTGGTTTGGTTAAGGAAATTAGGTATTTGTTGTTGTTATTGTACTTCTGATAGTAATATAATAATACCCTGAACAGGTTTTTTACTTTATCTTGACTAGTCTAATATAATATTGATTGGTTAGCTTACTACTCCATTCTCTGTTCCATTTGAGAACAACACCACTTGATTCAATCATGTTTTTAGCAAAATATAGCGGAATTTAGTAGTTGTATTAAATGTGTAATACCAATGTACTGGATGAGAATTTAAATAAACAGTTGCATAATTGACTTCCTTGAAAGAATTGATTCCATGTAGGGGCGCAGTAAACTTTGTTCTTAAATGGCAATTTTTTCATCAACTGATCCCGAATTTTGATTCATCAAATGAAATTGTAGTGAATGCCCCAACTTTACCAATGAATAGGAGCATTAACTATAAGAATGACTCGTTTTTGAGATAGTGATATTATCATGTTTGGTCCACACAATTCTGGAATTTAATGTGTTTGCCAGATTCTCATCAACTACAAAACATTTCTGCATTTAGATGAGGGACAAATTAATGAGTAAAGGAAGGCCACACAATTATTTCTGATGATAATGTCAAGTTTGTTAGAGAGAGATGAAGGATGGTTATGAAGACTCGAAAGAGAACTTATTTTTTTTGCGAGATGTGTAATAAATCCAAGCCCTCCAAAATGAAATTGAAGGTTAGGATTTGCCAAAATGCTCTCTGAAGTTTTTTTACAAAATCTTCATTCCCGACGTATATATGCCGCAATTTTTAAAGATCACCAGCAGAATTCGAATGGTTATGTTCATGCTTACCGGTATTACAAATTGTTTTCTTTCTTACTGAAATGAAAACTTATCGGTGAAGAAATATTAGGAACTAGGAAGTATACAACACAAAGTAAAGAGGGACAAACAAACCATGTCATCGGGGTAATTTATGATCCCGAGTACAAACTACAAATATTGGAACCTATGCATACATAATGTAAGGTTACACTCCCACTACGTGGATGTCTTCTGGACTTAAAGTTGATACAACACAGGTTCACTCTAGCATGTGGTGAAATTTAATTCAATATGCAGTACTGCCAGGGTTTGAACCTTTATCTTTATTTCTGTGATTCTTCGATATCATGTTATGTATAATCAATTGACCCTAAGCTTAAACTTGATTTCAGGTATATATAATTAAACCGTAAAACCAGTCACTAATAAACTCAAGTCAAGGGAAAAGGAAAATAATGTAAAGTTAGAGAGATATGGGATGTGCAGAGTAGAAAGACAACTTATTATTTTATGACACGAAGTAAAGAGGGACAAACAAGCCGTCCCCCAAGATAAATTTTGACCCCGAGTACAAACTACAAATATTAGAACTTGTACATACATAACTTAACGTCCAATCATAACTCTTTTATTATCCTGACATTTCTAGTACGTGAATATCTTTTGGACTTAAAATTGATACAACACAGGTCCACTCTATCATGTGATGAAATTTAATTCAGTAAAAAAAGTTATCGGGATTTGAACCTTAACCTTTATTTCTACAATTCTCTCTGATATTTTGTAATGTAATTGACTCCCAAGGTTAAACAAACATGCTTATCATATATAACTTTTATATCAACAATAACACCTACAACATCAATCAAAATTGATGCCCAAGGATTACTTTATATATATATATATATATATATATATATATATATATATATATATATATATATATATATATATATATATATATATATAGATCAGACC
>CATIWQ010024918.1:0-13770 GCA_949673415.1 Euphorbia schlechtendalii
GAAATGACATTTAAATATAATTTGAGGAATATGTTTACAATAGAATTGCTAAGAAAATTTATATTTTATATCAATGTGTATGACATAGAGTAAGGATTATTATGAAAATCTATGGGAATAGATTGACATAGGATAGATAGAAGAGACTCGCTACACAACTCACACTTTCCACCTACCCATTTGAGAGTTCACCATCACATCGTCTGATGTGGTGGGCATGACTGGCTTGAGTTGGGATAGAGAGGTGATCCACTTTGATGTATACTATGAGAGTTTTCATTATTCCCTTCATGTCAGACAAAGTGAGGGAGTTTCTTGGGGTCCCCGTTGAGATAGGCTCAAAGGATAAGTTGTCATATGCTGATGTACATGATTACTAGATAAATTGCTAGGAGGTAGTTGGTGTTGAGATTGATTAGCTCATTCGATCCTTCCTCATTATCTTCTTGACCATGGTGTTCTTTTCATCGTTAGTGAGAAAGGTTAACCTTGGCCTTTTGGAGGTGCTAGCTGGTGTGGACTAGATTAGGGAGAAGAACTAGCCTCTTGCTATTCTGGGTCAAACATACTTTGGGTTTAACACGTGTGCACGTGGATTGAAGAAGTGTTTAAGAGCCCCTCACATTGTTATATTTGTATTCATCTATCTTATGATATGTTGGATTTCTTTATCTTTTGATGCTTGTTGACAGCTTCTTTGTGTCTTATGTAGATTTGGGCTTTTGAGCATTTGGTGATTCCTCCTCCTCATTTTCCAGAGTGTGTCGGGGTGAACGCCTCCTTGGATGGGTCTGACTTGGACTAGGCTATTAAGATGTGATGGATATCATTACCATTTGAGGGCCCTCCGTCTCAAGCATGCATGTCTTTCCTTCAACTTTTGGAATCGATATGTTATCTCTTTCTGGTATGGTTTTCATGAAGATTTGTCTTTCATAAGTTCATGTTGACCCCTAGTTGATCACCCCTGTTTGGGTTGAGGTGAGGAGGTTGAGGGAGGAGGTAGAGGATGATGGTTAGTTCTTGAGTCCCTAGTGTACTTGTAGTAGTATTTGGGGGAGTGCACTTGAGGTTGGCAGGTGCATATCGTGGTTACGAGGACTTTTTTGCTTTCCTCATCAATTAGCACTTTTTAGCCCCATTTGATGAGTTGTTTTGATCAGATTTTATACATCTTCGGGTATGGTATTGAGGTTCCCACTTATCCCACCTTTATCTCTACACAATTCATGAGAGATGTCCTTGATACCCTCAAGGATGAGGATGATGCCCTTAATAATGTTGGAGGAGGTGGCTTGAGATCTAATGGCCCTAAATCTAGTGGAGATGATGATATTGAGGGAGGATCTAGAGTTGGTGTGTCAATAAGGCGAATTACGCAAGGCGATGGAGGTTCGATATCTTCGAGTGGTTCTTCTAGATGTGGCCCTTCACAGGTATGTACCACTTCCATAATTTTTTCTTGATGCATTATTTTCATCAATTAACTCTTGTGTGTGCTAGTAGCATCTTCCAAGGACTATCTTTAAAGAAGAAGAAGAATACCATCGTGGGTGTGAGTAAGAAGGCTTCTATCATTGTGGCTAGAGAGAGGGCTAGTGGTGTCTGATTGAGGTTTAGGGAAGGTTTCTTGTGCAATGATATGAGCACATCTTTCTACCTATGGGTCAAGCTAAAGGAGAAGTGTCTTTGTAGACTCGTTAACATCCTATCCATTTCACTCATTAAGATCTGACCCATGTGAGTGATTTCACTTTATCACTTGACACCCGTGTAGGCTTGTATTGTTGACATTTGTTGTGAAAGGTTCCTCTTAAGGAGGCGGAGCGCATTGCTAGGGCTCTCTTCATGACTCAGGATCTACTTGGAACCCAAGACACTATGTGTGGGTGAATTGACCTACAAACATTAAACATTTGTTATATATTATGCATGTGTAATGTGATATGATGCATGGCAATATACGATGATAGGAATAAATATGCATGTGAGAATGGTATCTAAATGTCTCTTTGATCTTAGTATTCTTTTCGCTGTAGGGATTCTTTACGTTGAGCTTGGAGTCTAGCTATTTTCTAAGAGAGTAGCTCTTGGAGAAGATAACTACTTGCCGTATTGCTGATTGTAAGCGAGGTGATTCCCAACTAGAGTGTTAAGTATCGTAGAACGAGGCTTATAGTTTGAGAGCTGATGTGGTCCAATTGGAGGAGGAGGAGGTGAGGTAGTTGAGATGCAAAGGTCTGAGCGCTCATCCTCTTCGTGCTTCTATAGCGTATCTGTTGGTTGATTAAGGTAGTTATTGAAAATGCGAACTTGCACGACGGAATTCCAAAATATATGATTAACCGTAAAGGATCTCCTAAGCATGGCATGATTAACATAATCTCAATTTAAATGTTCCATAAATACTTATAAGTTTAAAACACTTAATAAAAGAAACCTTAGCATCTATGTTTATAGCATTACATGTTGATGCGTGCCGTCCCCTTTGGTGCGGCAATCCCTTAGATCATTTTGATAGCACTTTGTTAGCACAAGCCTTTAAACCAAGATGCCATTTATGATTAGTCCACATGGACTCCACTGACCCAAACCTCACATAGAGGGAGAAGTTGTCAGTTAACAAGCAGCTACTAGACCACTCATATACCAACTCAAAAATATAACTAAGAAGGCTCTTTCAAAAATTAGAATAAGCCTTCAAAAGAATTCTTACAAAAGAGAAGAAACTTGTGGATCTCGGAAAAAACTCGCGAAGAAAAGGAGTAAAAACTCAAAAGAAGGCTGAGCTGATACGAAAGAAAGAGGAGGAGCTCTTATCTATAGGAGAAAGGGAGCATCAAATGCTCCCAATTTTTCTATATGGGATGGGATTTTCCATCATACATACACAAGCTACTCGTGGAGCTCAAAGGTTTTCGGGTCTGACCCGTGTGCACACAGCCCACTTATGTGGGCTGTGTGTGCCGCATAAAGCAAGCCCACGTGCTTGCTTGCCCTGCAAGTGTGACTTGCGGTATGCTAGTGGGCATGCAGCCCACCAGCATGCGCTAGTGCATGTTGGGAGCCCACGAGCACCCTTTCTTGTGCTCGTAAGGTTGCCACGTAGGCTCCCACCCGTGAACAATCCATGTTTGTAGGGCCCACTAACAACGGGTGAAATTCCCTTACTTTGCACATTGTATATTTTTTCTCTCCCACTTATTTAACTAGTCCAACCATTTAATGGTCCATCCAAAACGAGTTTGACTTTTTCTTCTATTCTTGATATAGACACCATCCAAAAGTTCTTTATTTAGTCCTATAAAGATCCAATGCGTGTGACCTCATAGGATCCTGAAGTATAGAGCCGCTAGAGGTTAACCTAAACTTGGCTTTCCATTTGGGAACCTTTAGGCTTAGTGTTCCGGATTGATATGGAACCCGAAAACTCTAAACAATCAAATGGGCTTTCTAGCAAAGATGTATGATCTCCAAATACTTGGAATGCCACATGCTTGTGACTTGATTCGATTATGCAATAGTAACTAGAAAAATACTCTTCGTACATTAGGTTAAGTACCATTTAGTTAATTGAGCTCGGATTAAGTGTTATCTCATGTAATACCCGTAGCTATCTTGGAATTACACTTATTCATAAAGAACACCACTTGTGTCTATATATCAATATTAACTAGAAACCCATTTTATCAATCTCACATTCCAATAAGAGGTTGATGAGTGTGTCATTTCAAAAAGAGGCCTTAAGGTGCAACTCCCATTATTTCACTACCTCAGGAGTGATGGATCCAATCTTAACTACTTGGCTTATCAATGAACGATTATCACTATACCAGTAATCACACGTGAGGAGACAACATTCTAAGCTCACGTTGCCACGAGGCACTGACCTCGTGAGATGGGGTGTGGTGTTTTCGAAAATGTGTGTTATTATGGTTTTGGAAAGGATTCCAAAGACTCGAGGCGTAAACCTCTAGTCTACGTTACATAGAGTCACCACCCGGATCAGCTCTTCTAGGAAATTCGGTACATCCTAGATTCATTAAGCATAAATGATACCGTAGTATGGAGATTCGGGTCCGAATGAGTTACTTATTTCATCATTATTTAAGTCGTATTTGGCAAGTGGCTACCATATTCCAATATCATGATATCCCGTTCTAAATAGCTTTCATGTTATATTTTAACATGCATTCGAAAGGCAATAAATAAGTACAGAAAGTAAACACATAGGAAAGTAAATGTGCCTAGTCTAGGGGGGATTATTTACATATTTTGGGGATGGGGAATACAAATTGCCTAAAATGCATGAGATCTAGGTAAATGAATACATCCATATCCTATTATACAGCCGATCTAACAAATACATAATTTTCATTAAAGTGTAATACCTGAAGGAAAATAAATCCTAACATACATCTAACCTAATCTACCCGCATCCACAAAGGTTAGCACAATATATTTTCAAAACACAAGTATGTGCCAATGCACCAAGTATGTTCGGTTTGAATATTCGGATGACCCGTGTGGTCGAGTTAAATAAAAGGTACCGACAAAGGCTCATGATTTTCATTTTAAAAGTGATCCATTTTTATACAAGTATGTTTCTCATTTTATTAATGAAAATGCCGCATGTGAATTTTTTCGGGTTGGATATCCGGGAATGGGGCGTTCCCTTCGTGGGGGTTTCTTAGTCAAAATTTAATTTTGCACAAATACGTGGAAATTGTAACTAATTCTAGGCCCATGAACATAAATTATGTTCTTTCGTATATATTCCAGGGGAATTCCAACATGGTAATAATTTTATCTCGGTTAAGAGAAAACTGCGGTTTAAACATTAGTTTCCCTCAGAATATATCCAAAAGACTAACACAACACATAAATATTCTATTGATCTCAGTATGTTCATGTAAACAAGTCATTTTTTATTAGTTACCCATAGTTACTGCATATTATATAAATTAGTATTCTAGAAAAACATTGCAACACTGACGTTGATGTTGCAATGTCGGTGTGAGCATTGCAACATCGACACTGACGTCAGTGTTTCTTGAATTTTCCAGAATGTGAAGGAAAAATAACAATCACTTAAACACTTTAAAACAACATCAAATCATCAAATAAACATGAGACACAACTCTAGGAACTTAGAGCTCACCCCGTAGTCGAGAAACCACTTCTTCGAGATCTGCAAAGCTCCTACGGGAAGCCCTCTTCATTTCTTTGCTTGTGTAAGGTGGTGATTTGGCTTGAGAAAATCCAAGATACGGGATGAGTTTTGTTCCCCAAACATAAAGTGTATTGACTTTCGAGTATCCAAAGACTAGGTAGATGACTTCTCCACTAAGTTTTATTGAGTTAAAACTTAGTAAAGATAACACAAAGTAGCATAAACTAAAGACATGACTTTCTTCAACCTTTTCTGATTTTTTATGATCTAACCCTCTATATTAGAGAAATCCCAGATATCCCAAGTTCATACCCTTCCCATGAACTATCCTTAACCCTTTTTAAAGAGAATGTTACTTAAACTTACATATTACACCCCAAAACAATTTCAAAACACATACAAATTCAAGTTTCCTTTTGAAATAAAGTGAGCTCTCCTTGTTTTTGCTTTTTCAGCAGAAATGAACTCTCCCCCATTGTCTGAATATGTGCCCTCCTTTTTTAGGAGAGCTCCTTTCAATCCAAAGTACAAAATCATCATTATTTACCTCCATTTTAACTTTTCACCCCCCAATCTAAGGGAGGATGACCCATTCCAGCCACTCTATAGTGTACAGCATGCTGGAGAGGTCAACTAAGGGTATAAGGGCCACAGAGGACTATTTCAGCCATTATTCCAAAAATCATGTAATTCTACTATTACCGATTCAGCGAAATCGGTACCGATGTTGCAATGCTAACACCGATGTTGGTAACATTGGTGCTAGTGTTGCCTTTTTTGTTTGACTTTGGCTTAAACTGGACTTAGTTACAGTTGCGGTGGCAATATTGGTGTCATTGTTGCAATGCTGATACTAATGTTGCTAATGCCAATAACAATGTTGTCACATTGGTATGGGAATTAGGCTTAATTTTATCCTGCCTTTGAATGGTTTGTGTAAGAAAAACTACCTAAGGTTTGAAAGAAACTAGGAATGCTTCTCCCAAGAACCTCTGAGATCCTCTTAAAGTGAAAGACTAGCAAAGGAAAATAAATTACAGCTTCATCATTGAACTCGCGAGTGAGGATCAAAATCCCATGCTCACAAGCTGCCCCTCATGGGATCACTGTTGATATGAGATCAATATTATCTCACGATTGAAAGAGTAGTGGGGTTTAGAGGTGATACCTGACCGATCAAGGTTTGCGCTTCCTAATGTGGGATCTTTGTGATAATCTGGGGCATTGCATCCTAGTGTCATGTAGACGTGACTGGTTTCAAGGCGCTCCTAGTGAGTTACTTATTCAATAATGGTTTCCCTTTGAATGTTGACCTTCTACCCATCACGTTTGTACTGAAGGGTTTGAGATAGGTACGAACTGTAGAAAATCCATTGATTGTAAAAAGTCGGAGAAGGTTAGGAGTGTAGAAAGTCTATCTACTATAATAAGTCGAAGGAAGATGCGGACTGTAGAAGGTCCATTGACTGTAATAAGTAAGGGAAAATGAGGACTATAGAAGGTTCATTTATTGTAGTAAGTCAAAGAAAATGTGGACTGTAGAAAGTCTATTGACTATAATAAGTTAGAGAATGTACGGATTGTAGAAAGTCCATTGACTGTAATAAGTTAGCGAAAATGCAAACTGTAGAAAGTCCATTAACTGTAATAAGAAGGAGAAAATGCAGACTATATAAAGTCTATTGACTGTAATAAGTTGAAGAAGGTGCGGACTATAGAAAGTCCAGTTATTGTAATAAGTTAGGGAAAATGTGGACTATAGAAAGTCCATTAACTATAGTAAGTCGAAGAAAATGTGGATTGTAGAAAGTCCATTGATTGTAATAAGTTGAAGAATGAGCGAATTTTAGAAAGTCCATTGACTGTAATAAGTCGGGGAAAATGCGAACTGTAGAGAGTTCATTAACTGTAGTAAGTCGAAGAAAATGCGGACTGTAAGAAGTCCATTGACCATAATAAGTCAGAGAAAATGTGGACTATTGAAAGTTCACTATGAGTCCTTCTTGTGAGTTGATTAATAACCTTTTTCTATATGGTTACATACTAGCAGTAGCAAGGGCGTCCATGTTGAGGTCGGGCGGTCAGAGGGCCCTTTTATACCACCCAAGGTATCATAGAGGGTTAGGTGGCTACGCCCATAGATGCCACCTTCTCTCTCTTTTCCTTAGTTGGGGACACTACCCTTGTGGAACTTCCAACCAACCATCCTATCCTGGACTTGACCCCCCAAGACACCACACATGTGAGTTCCCTTTTGTCCAAGTTTATTTGCATCTTTCGCTTGCTCTTATCTTGATGTTTTATTTTTCAAGGTTCATCGAGCCGAGGGACATCGGATTGCACATCACTACAGGTCTGTGAGGGATTTGATCATCGCAAGAACAACACTGTTGGGGGTCAGACTTTCCACTTTTGCTTCTCTATTTTCCCCTAGCTGCCTATGTGATGTATAATACTTCATGCATGATGTGATTGTAATGTGATTATATATTGTGCATTTCATGATATTACGTGTGATTTTTTATGAAAGGTGTTGCTTGCATTAGACCACCAGGCTTGGTCTTCCACGGAGGCTAGGGCTTGGGAGCTAGGGGACTGACTAGCATTGTCGAAGGGCTCGGAGAAGGACTAGGAGGAGCACATCCAAAGAATGTAGAGGGATCTCTCCAAGGGCAAGGGCAAGAGCAAGGGGAGGACCACGATTGGGGTTAGGAGTGTGGAGTCTTAGGAGTGGGCCTTCACCAAGCAACTAAAGAGGATGAAGGCTGCCGACACATGGAGAGAGATGTCTGGAGGATCTATTCTCCGTCATGAGGCTTTTGAGGATGATATTGTGCGAGAAAGATACAGGAGTCTCTTGGCGGGGAAGGGGAGGAGTCAAATGGTTCTGCCTATAGTGACTGAGCTAGGCTCTATAGGAAGTTGGCTAGTGTGGCTCTTTAGCATAGCTTTTTTATGTATTTTTATTTTACTCCACCTTTGATACATTAGGTTTTGTAGATTTTTCCACATTTATTTGATTCTGTTAGGGTGCATTTCCGCCCCATTGCATTTAAAGGCTTTCTTTCTCGATTATTTGCTGTTCAATTAGTTTTGGGCGCATAAGACTCACTTTATCGGCTAAGATTATGGCTCTGTCAAGATGGATGAGATAATCGGGTTTTATCACTGGTGGTTATTAAGATCAAGTCTTTAGGTGATCCCGCAAGGCATTTTCACCCGACCATTGATTGGTCACGAGAGTGGAGAGGCGTCCCTTGACTATGCCTGATGGGTGCGTGCTAACTAGCATCATAATGGCCCTTCTAGTGGGTACTGACGTCATATCCTTGTATTGAACATGCTATAGACCTATCGTATTTATTTGGACTTGTATTGTAAACTATTATCAAGCCTAAAATTGTATTATTTGCTTATGTTGTTCTTGCCATTGGCATGCATACGTTCAAATGGACACATTCATAATCATTTAGCGTAAATGATATTTTCATTTATGAAATCATCAATGATACAAAAGATTTGACTCCTATCATTAGTTGACTTATACAAGCCAATAGGCTATTTTGCAAAAATTTGCCCTCTATTTTGCCGAACGTCTAGATGTTTATATCCTATATGTGGTAATGCTTAAGCTTGTCTTGGTTGATTCGGGTTGAAAAACTCATTGCCATCCATGTCCATGATCTTCACTGCTCCTTTACCCAGGATTCTTTTTAATATAAATGGTCTCCTGCCTTTAATGGTTGTGTCTGATGTTTGACCTGATTGTTGTATGCTCTAGCCATCCTTTCCTAATACATTTGTAGATGATCCAAGGCTTTCAAGTGATGCTCGTCTATCATGTTGAGTTTCTTGAACTTGTCCCAGACCTAATCTGACTCTTCCAACGTTGCTTCCCTGGTTACTCCGAGAGATACTATCTCTAGCTGCACTAGTAAAACCAACTCCATGTCGTAGACTAACGAAAAGGTTGTTAGATACATCGGGGACTTGATACTTGTTCGGTACCCCCAAAGTTACCAAGGGGAGTTTGTTTCCTAATCCCCGTAGGTGACCACCATCTTGCTCAGGATCTTTTTTATTGACTTGTTGGCCACTTCCACTGTTTCGTTGGCTTGAGGCCTATAAGGGGAGGAATGATGATGTAACATGAAATACTTCTTTATTAGCTCTGTCGTTGCTCCTTGAAATTGGACTCCGTTATCAGATATGATATGGTGAGGCATCCCGTACTGTGCAAATATGTGTTTTTCTATGAACTTGGACATTTTCTTGGCGGTGATGTTGGTGTAAGATTCGGCTTCTACCAACTTTTAGAAGTAATCTACTTCCACCATGATAAACCGATGTCCATTGGTAGAGGAAGGTCATATCTCTCTAATTATGTCTATCCCCCACTTCGAGAATAGCCAACGAGTGGATAAATGATGAAGTTCTATGGGAGGCAAATGGCTTATGTCCCCGTAAATCTTGTAGGCAGGGCATTTCTTTACTTCGTCAATGCAATTTGCCACCATGGTTATCTAGAAATAGCCTTGTCATTGGATCTTTTTTACCAATGCGATACCATTCATGTAAGGGCCGCAACCTCATGCTTGTATCTATCTGGTTATTAAAAGGGCTTCCTTCTCTGTAAGGCAACGTAGCAGCAAACCTTCGCTAGTACGTTTGAACAAGTTATCATCAATCAAGTGGAATTGGGTAGCTAATCGATGAAGAGTGGTGTGTTCAGAATCAAATGCTCCCTCCAGATACTGGTCATCCTTTAAGTAGCTAAGAATGTCTGAGTACCAACATTCTATCACTAAGTCATCTTTCGTTGTTACCATCCTACAGTAATAGGGCTTCTTTGCGGACTAGAGGATGATTGGTTTGATTGGTTGGGCTTGGGGTCCCTCCCACATGGATGCCAGGGTGGCGAGGGAATCAGCCATTTGATTCTCCTCTCAGTATGTGGTGGAAGACAAAATTGTCAAACTAGGAAAAGATGCCCCAGATGACCTCCAAGTATGGTTTCAAAGATTCTTCCCATATTTCCCAATCTCCAGTGACATGGTTGATGACTAGTGTCGAGTCCCCTACGATAGAGAACCTTTTTACCTTAACTTTTCGTAGTGCTTCCAGCCCCAATAAGCACACCTCGTATTCAGTGCCATTGTTCATGACCTAGAATTCAAGCCTCTTAGATAAAGGTATGACCTCATTGTGCGGGGTTATTAACACCACCCCTAAGCCTACCCCATTTCGATTCATTGCGCAATCGAAGTACATCGTCCACTCTTGTTGTAATTCCTCCACTATTGTCAACTGTTCGTTTGAGAATTCAAGATCTTCGACATAATCGAACTCCAAAAATTGGTTTGCAAGAAATTTGACCACTGCCCGTCCCTTGATGACTTTCCTGGTTATATATGTGATGTCGAACTTAGATAATAATAATAGCAGCCACCTAGAGAGTTTACCAACAAGGCTGGGTGATTAATAAAGGTACTTCATTGGGTTAAACTTCGCTACCGCCTCCACTTTATAAAATTGGAAATAATGGCGCAACTTCTTGGTGAGCCATACCATTTCTGCGCAAGTCTTCTTTACCAATGTGTACTTGGACTCATGTTCTAGCAACTTCTTACTCAAATAGTACACAGTGTGCTCCTGTCGATCTTTGTGCTCTTGTACTAGTATTGCTCCCATGGAGGATTCTTCGATAACTGTTCATAAGATTTTATCTATACTCATTCTGAAAGGCTTATCCCTGGTAACGGCGCCAAAAACTTGTTCGCAAGATTTTAGCTATACTCATTCCGAAAGGCTTATCCTCGGTAACGGTGCCTAAAACCTTGTTCCCCACTTTTCTACTGATAAGATAAAAGTTCTAAATATGAACAGGTGTTGTAAGTACCGCTTATCAAATAGAAAAATGATGATCACTGTAAGTATATAGTTGCGATGTAGTTTTAAAAGATATCAATCCCACGGGGAAGGAATTCGGTTCTAAAGACCAACAAGAGTTACTAAAAAATAAAATAAAATAATTTGCAGGGTTTGGATGGTAGACTGATGAATAGATACATTCATGAATAGATTAGAGAAGATGTAAACTATATAGATATGCCCTAAAATAAGTATAGTAGAGAAAAACATGCAAAATCATCAATAATATTTCATACACTAGATAACTTTAACAAACATGGTTCTAGACACCTAAATATTCAATAATTCACCATAGAGAAACACATGAAATGACTTTTCTAAATCTAGAGTAAACGAATTATGACACTTGTAAAAACCTGGAAAACAATAATACTATGCTTAGTGCGGGTCGCTCTCACATAGCCATATTTAGCAATTTACCACTACAAAAATGTTAGCTCACTAAACAATTTTATATTCACAGATCCAGTGATTACACACAATCTTGTTAACCCCGAAATCACTCTTAATGTTAACTCGAAAGTATATAACCTCATTAATATAAATGATGCAAGATGAATTACTCATGATGACACATAAACATATCATAAACTTCATAATAGAAAGTATAAGTAGAAAACAAAGTAAATTTGTAAGGTATGCAAGTGAAAGCTAAAGTTGATCAAACCGTATCCACTCTTTAATGGGAGTCCAACAATTCCTGCATCTACTTTGAATTTGGTCTCGACTCGTATAGAACTTCCGCTAGGATGCTATTCTTTGTGAATATCGAACAAATGAATGTTGAAGAACATAAACTTTTATTTATAAGTTCTTTGCAATTACACTCATACAACAATCGCTCGAATTTGTGGAGAAATCTAGTGATTGAAATAAGAATCAAATCACTTATACATTTTTCTCACTAACACTTTGCATGTAGTGAAATCTATACTATTTTCACTCTCTATCATACAAGAACACTACTATATATTGCCCACCATGCATGTCACTAAAATGGTTGTGTTTTGAACCCTATTTATAGAGTGTTAAGGGTTGCATCTATCCAAACGAAGAGTCATGTCCATTAGTGAAGGGTTGCATCACTTCAATATGATTGGATGCAAGGATTCGTCTTTATCATAAATGGATAGGAACCTTTTCATGCCTTCTTTGTCCCCAAGAGGTGTCTTTTTGTTTCATAGTTCGTGGCGGTTTATGTCAGTTGATCATTTCTATCCGGCGGTTAGAAGTTGAGAATAGTTATCCAAAACCGTCACAAGTCATGAGCGTGACTTACATGTTGCGATCATGAATATTGTTTAGCAACTTTCTGCTTGTGAAGAATGACAAGTCACGACCGCGAATGGGTGTCACGATTATGATATGTGCTTTTCTTCATGATTTTCCTTTGCAACTTTGCCGAACTTTGACAGCTTCGATCATTCCACACACTTCTCGATTCTAGTTACAAACCTATCTAGGGCTGCAGGATGTTCCTCTCGAGTGTTTGACTTCACTAGCATGTCATCCATGTAAACTTCAACCTCCTTATGTATCAGATCGTGCAATAGGGCGGTAGCGGCTCTCTGGTAGGTTAGCCCAGCATTTTTTAACCTGAAAGGCATTACTTTGTAACAAAAAACCCCCCACTCTGTGATGAAAGCGATCTTGATCTTGTATTCTATGGCAATAAGGATTTGATTGTACTTGGAGAAGACCTCTGTGAGCAAGGGATTATGTACCAGCTCGCGCGTTCAATGATGATGGTTTTTCGGGATATTTATACTCGAATCACACGATTTTCGACCGTCCAACGAATCATCAAATGGGAGTTCTCCACGTTAAAAATAATGTTTGGGTCCCTAAATAAATATTTAAAGGCTTATAATATTTTTTAGGGTCCAAAATAATTTAATTGGGTCATTTGGAAATATACGGGACCAAAGAAATCCCAAATGGGAGTTCTGTGGCCCTCGCCAAAGAGGTTGGCGACCTCGCCAAACTTTCTTGCCTTTTTTGGATTTTTTGGGATTTTTCCTATAAATAGTCGAACCTTTTTGGATTGAAGGGGGCTCGAAATTTTAGACAAAAAAATTAGATTTTCAGAGAAAAGATAATGAGAAAAACATCAAAAATATTTTCTTGAATAATTTAGATACAAAACACATTTCAATCTCAAATCTTGATTATTTTCAAATCATTCTTCTTCCTACATTTCTCAAAAATACTCAGGTATTCTCGGGTCTAAAACAAATTTAGAACCCAAGTCTGATCATCTTTCGGATAAATATTTTCTTCAAAGATATTCGGATCCAAAAGACATTTGGATTCCAAATTTTAATTGTTTTCAAATTTTTTTTTATCTACTTTTTTCTTTAAATATCCTTAGATGTTCTCAGGTCTAAAACAAATTTAGAACCCGAGTCTGATTATCTTTTGGATAAATAAACACTTATTTTTCCAATTAAACCACAAATTAAACCAAAACGAACGAGGAACGCTCCCAGGGATCAAACGGATACGCCGAAGTGGTTTCATACCGCAAGGGTAAACCTCTAACTTCCTAGAACTATGAATTCCACGCTCATCGTCTGCCTCATCTTTTTCTGATTTTATTTGTGGGCCTAGGAATATTTTTATTTCTTTGTATGTAAATAATTTTGTAATTCTCTTCTTCATCTTTA
>CATIWQ010024945.1:0-12893 GCA_949673415.1 Euphorbia schlechtendalii
AATTTCAATACCAGTTAGATACCAGTTTCCTACCACTTTCTTACTAGTTTTGACATTTTTTATTCTTCATACCGGTTAGATACCAGTTTCCTACCACTTTCTTACTAGTTTTGACATTTTTTGTTCTTCATACCAGTTAAATACTAGTTAGATACCAGATTCCTACTGTTTTAATTTCAATACCAGTTAAATACGAGTTAGATACCAGTTTCCTACCACTTTCTTACTAGTTTTGACATTTTTTGTTCTTCATACCAGTTAGATACCAGATTCCTACTGTTTTAATTTCAATACCAGTTAATTACCAGTTTCCTACCACTTTCTTACTAGTTTTGACATTTTTTATTTTTCATATCAGTTGGATACTAGTTAGATACCAAATTCTTACTTTTTTTATTTCAACACCAGTTAAGTACCAGTTAGATACCAGTTTCCTACCACTTTCTTACTAGTTTTGACATTTTTTGTTCTTCATACCAGTTAAATACCAGATTCCTACTGTTTTAATTTCAATACCAGTTTCCTACCATTTACATACTAGTTTCCTATTGTTTTGATTCAATAGTTTTATTTTACATGTTCTAATCACTTTCTAATGCATTTTAATTAATTTTCAAGATTAATTTGACATAACCTATTCTTTATATCAGTTTCCTACCATTTTCTTGCTAGGTTTGACATTTTTTGTTCTTCGTACTAGTTTCCTACCACTTACCTACTAGTTTCTTACTAATTTTTGCATTTTTTGTTCTTCATACTAGTTACATACCAGATTCCTACTTTTTTTATTCAATACTTTTGTAGAATTCTTTTTTACATGTTGTAATCACTTTCTGATGCATTTTCATCACTTTTAAGATTATAGTTGTTTGTTTATTGCTACGGAGATAATCTTTTTGACATGTATTTGTGTTACTTACCATACTTTCATAACAAAATTGACACATCTTGTTCTTCCTACTAGTTACATACCACTTATATACTAGTTTCTTGCCAGATATCAAACAGTTGGAAAAATATTTTCGAAAAAGTATATCACAATGGATGGCATTTCGAAGATAAAAATGAGACGAATAAAAAATTCTAAAGCATCATGTTAAAAAAATGAGCAATTTAAGATATAATGGTGAAATAAGATAAGAAAATTAAAAAACAAGCGTAGACGGTTAGGAAGGTGAACACAGAAACTTTGGAGCGTATAGAAGGTAAATATGAAACTTAATTGGTCAAATAAGTTAGGAGACAAAACTTGGGTTGAAATTATTCCTAGCTTTCAGCCCATTTATAAAACTTCCCCATTAAACATTCAGATACATGTTTTTCCGCAAAGAATCCATTCTTATTTACAGCTAAACATAGATTTCTATACTAGTTTCGAACCCCTATTCCCATAATGCACAAACAAAACCAGAAATAAAATTGCATGACAATTCAAACCCCTCAGTTTCTCCTCCTTGCTTCCTCAACCTCTTCGCCCTGTCTCTAAATTCTCTATCACTTTTTTCCTCTCATTATCACACCGGGAAGGCCCGTTGGCCGGTAAATTCCTCCTTATTTCCCTTGTTCTTAACCACACCTAATATATTCCACCACCACAATCCGTCAACAACTAAATTCGCATTCCCTAGATACAACAATTAAACGACAAGGTAGGAAATTGAAAGACTAAAAGGATGAAATTAAAAATGAACCTTGAGAAAGTCATTGCTCCTAGAGAGTGTCCAGCTTGCCCTGCTTCAAATTTGCAGAGCGGTTCACCTAAAATCCCCAAACAAAAACACATCGAAAGGAGAGAGAGAACACGTAAGAGGGAGGTGAGAATTTTTATTATATTTTTAATATTTTTATTATATAAATTATTCGGTGAAAGTTTAAGACTGAAATTAATTATGGAAATTTTAAAAATGGGTAATTTTAAGTATTTATATCAATCAAAGTTTTGGTACATGACTTTTTTGACCAAATAAGTTTAAAACCACTGTTTTAAAAGTCCCCGCCTAGGTGCTATTTTGAGGGTCGCCGCCTGACTACGCCTAGCGCCTAAACCTTGTTGACTAGCACCTAAGTCCGCCTAGGTCCCGATTAATCCTCGCCTAGGCCCCGATTAACCTTCGACCGTGCGACTAGCACCTAGCGCTTTTTAAAACACTATTTAAAACTCACCTTCTATACGTTCCAATTTATTTTGTTTTACTCCACTGCCAACTGATGACATCACAGATGATGTAATTTTTTTTATTTTCTCATCTTATTTTCCACTATCTTTTAATCAGTTCACTTTTTGGACATGTCACTTTAGAGTTTTTTGTTCGTCACATTTTTATCTTCGAAACACCATCCATTGTGATATACATTTTTGATAAAAAAAATTTCAACTATTCGATATATGGTAGAAACGTGGTAGGAACATGGTAGGATGTAAAATATGACAACTCTGAAAATATTATTTTAGCTTCCTGATATATAACTGATGAAAGGAGCACTATTCAATAGTTAAACATGACAGGAGCACTATCTAGTAAGAACATGGTAAGAAAATAAACTTGAAAATCAAACAAAATAGAAACAGCTAACAACATGATAGGAACATGGTAAGAAGTAAAAAATAACAACTCTAGAAATATTACTGTAGTTTCCTATTATATAACTGATGAAAGAAGCACTATCCAGTAGTTAAACATGACCTGAGGACTATTTGGTACAAACATGGTAGGAAAATGAACTTGAAAATCAAACAAAACAGAAGCAGATAACAACATGGTAGGAATATGGTAGGGACATGGTAGGAAATAAAAAATGACAACTCTGGAAATATTATTGTAGATTTCTGATAGATAACCGATGAAAGGAGCACTATCCAGTAGTTAAAAATGATAGGAGCACTATCTGGTAGGAACATAATAAGAAACATGAAAAAAAAACAAAACATAAGCAAATAACAACATGGTAGGAACATGGTAGGGACATGGTAGGAAGTAATAAATGACAACTCTGGAAATATTATTGTAGTTTCCTGATAGATAATTGATGAAAGGAACACTATCTAGTAGTTAAACATAATAGGAACACTATCTGGTAGGAACATGGTAGGAAAATGAACTTCAAAATCAAACAAAACAGAATAAGATAACAACATGGTAGGAAAATGGTAGTGACATGGTAGGAAGTAAAAAATGACAACTCTGAAAATATTAATGTAGGTTCTTGATAGATAATTGATGAAAGGAGCACAATCCAGTAACTAAACATGACAGGAGCACTATTTGGTAGTAACATTGTAGGAACATGGTAGGAAAATAAACTTGAAAATCAAATAAAACAAAAGCAGATAACAACATGGTAGGAACATGGTAGGGACATGGTAGGAAGTAAAAAATGACAACTCTGAAAATATTATTGTAGTTTCCTGATAGATAATTAATGAAAGGAACACTATCCAGTAGTTAAACATGATAGAAGCATTATCTGGTAGGAACATGGTAGTAACATGGTAGGAAAATGAACTTGAAAATAAAAAAAACAGAATTAGTTAACAACATGGTAGGAACATAGTAGGGATATGGTAGGAAGTAAACAATGACAACTCTGGAAATATTACTATAGTTTCCTGATAGATAACTGATGAAATGAGCACTATCCAGTAGTAAAACATGATAGGAGCACTATCTGGTAGTAACATGGTAAGAAAATGAACTTGTAAATCAAAAAAATAGAAGTAGATAACAACATGGTAGGAACATGGTATGGACATAGTAGGAAATATAAAATGATAACTCTGGAAATATTATTGTAGTTTCCTAATAGATAATTGATGAAAAGAACATTATCCAGTAGTTAAACTTGACAGTAGAACTATCTGGTAGGAACATGGTAGTAACATGGCAGGAAAATGAATTTGAAAATCAATCAAAACAGAATTAGATAACAACATGGTAGGAACATGGTAAGGACATGGTAGGAAGTAAAAAATGACAACTTTGAAAATATTAATGTAGTTTCTCGATAGATAATTTATGAAATGAGCACAATCCAGTAGTTAAATATGACAGAAGCACTATTTGGTAGTAATATGGTAGAAACATGGTAGGAAAATGAACCTGAAAATAAACAAAATAGAAGCAAATAACAACATGGTAGGAACATGGTAGGGAGATAATAGAAAATAAAAAATGATAACCCTGGAAATATTATTGTAATTTTTTGTTAGATAACTGATGAAAAGAGCACTATCTAGTAGTTAAACATGATAGGAGCACTATCTGGTAGGAACATAATAAGAAAATGAACTTTAAAAAAATAAAATAGAAGCAAATAACAACATGGTAGGAACATGGTGGGAACATGGTAGGAAGTAAAAAATGATAACTCTAGAAATATAATAGTAGTTTCCTGATAGATAACTGATGAAAGGAACACTATCTAGTAGTTAAACATAATAGGAGCAATATCTGGTAGGAATAAGGTAGTTACATGGTAGGAAAATGAACTTGAAAATCAAACAAAACAGAATCAGATAACAACATGGTAGGAACATGGTAGGGACCTGGTGGGAAGTAAAAAATGACAACTCTGAAAATTTTAATGTAGTTTCCTGATAGATAATTGATGAAAGGAGCACAATCTAGTAGTTAAACATGACAAGAGCACTATCTGGTAGTAAAATGGTAGAAAAATGAACTTGAAAATCAAACAAAACAAAAGCAGATAATAACATGGTAAGAACATGGTAGGGATATGGTAGGAAGTAAAAACTGACCACTCTGAAATATTATTGTAGTTTCTTGATAGATAATTGATGAAAGGAACACTATCTAGTAGTTAAACATAACATAAGCATTATTTGGTAGAAACATGGTAGTAACATGGTAGGAAAGTGAACTTGAAAATCTAACAAAACAGAATTAGTTAACAATATGGTAGGAATATGGCAGGGACATGGTAGGAAGTAAAAAATGACAAATCTGGAAATTTTACTATAGTTTCCTGATAGATAACTGATGAAATGAGCACTATCCAGTAGTTAAATATGAGAGGAGCACTATTTGGTAGTAACATGGTAGGAAAATGAACTTGAAAATAAAATAAAATAGAAGCAGATAACAGCATGGTAGGGATTGTAGGAAGTAAAAAATGACAACTCTGGAATATTATTATAGTTTTTTGATAAATAATTAATGAAAGGAACACTATCCAGTAGTTAAACATGACAGTAGCACTATCTGGTAGGCACATGGTAGTAACATGGTAAGAAAATGAACTTGAAAATCAATCAAAATAGAATTAGATAACAACATGGTAGGAACATGTTAAGGACATGGTAGGAAGTAAAAAATGACAACTCTAAAAATATTATTGTAGTTTCCTGATAGATAACTGATGAAAAGAGTACTATCTAGTAGTTAAACATAACAGGAGCACTATCTAGTAGGAACATGGTAGGACCAAACATGAAAATTAATAAAAACAAAAGCAGATAACAACATGGTAAGAACATGGTAGGGAAATGGTAGGAAGTAAAAAATAACACCTCTAGCAATATTACTATAGTTTCCTAATATATAACTGATGAAAGAAGCACCATCTAGTAGTTAAACATGGCATGAGCACTATCTGGTAGGAACATGGTAAGAAAATGAACTTGAAAATCAAACAAAATAGAAGCAGATAACAACATGGTAGGAACATGGTAGGGACATGATAGGAAGTAAAAAATGATAACTTTGGAAATATTATTGTAGTTTCCTGATAGATAACTTATCAAAGGAGCATTATCCAGTAGTTAAACATGACAGGAACACTATCTGGTAGTAACATGGTAAGAACATGGTAGGAAAATGAACTTGAAAATCAAATAAAATAGAAGCAGCTAACCACATGGTAAGAACATGGTAGGGACATGGTAGGAATCTTAGATAACTAATGAACGGGACACTATCTAGCAGTTAAACATGATAGGAGCACTATCTTGTAGTAACATGGTAGAAACATGGTAGAAACATGAACTTGAAAATCAAACAAAATAGAATTAGATAACTACATGGTAGGGACATGGTAGGAAGTAAAAATTGATAACTCTAGAAATATTGTTGTAGTTTCCTGATAGATAACTGATGAAAGGAGTACTATCAATTAGTTTAACACGATAGGAGCACTATCTGGTAGGAAAATGAACATGAAAATGAAACAAAACCGAAGAAGATAACAACATGGTAGGGATATGATATGAAGTAAAAAATAACAAGTTTCCTAATAGATAAGCGATGAAAGAAGCACTATCCAATAGTTAAACATGATAGGATGGTAGGAACATGTTAGGAAAATGAACTTGAAATCGAACAAAACAGAAGTGGATAACAACATGGTACGAACATGGTAGGGAATGGTAGGAAGTAAAAACTGAAAACTCTATAAATATTATGGTATATTCTTGATAGATAACATGGTAGGAACATGGTGTGAACATGGTAGAAAGTAAAAAATGATAATTTTGGAAATATTACTATAGTGCCTTGATAGATAACTGTTGAAAGGAGCACTATCTAGTAACTAAACATGACAGAAGGACTATCTGGTAGGAACATGAACTTGAAAATAAGCAAAACAGAATCAGATACACAACATGGTAGGAACATGGTAGTTACGTGGTTTCTACCAGTTTTCTACCAAAATCGAATGATTGGAAAAAAATTTCGAAATAGTATATTACAATGGATGGCATTTCGAAGATAAAATTGAGATGAACAATAAACTCTAAAGCGGCATGTGAAAAAAATAAACGGTTCAAGAGATAATGGCAAAATAAGAGGAGAAAATTAAAAAAAGAAGAATGACAGTATCTATGACATCATCAGTTGATAATTAAATAAGGAATGTACAAGGTAAAAAATCAAATTTTAAATGGTTATGGAATGCAAAGGAATAAGTTAGAAGGTAAATTAGTAAATAGTTTGCTCAAAGAGGACATTTATAACAATTTCCCAAATTAATTTCCGCCCGCCAAAATTTGCTTTTCTTTCGCCTCATTCAAGGTCACCTTTTTTTTAAAGGGTCACCCAAAGTTGCAAAGTTGAGTTTTGTTACAAATTTTCTATATAATCAACCTTTTTCAATCAATTTCATAAAGGGTGGCTACAAGTCCCTTTTTTTAGAACAAATAAAACCCTTTCGTGGTGACCATTTTTATTTCAATTACTGCAGGCCATCTATGCCGTAGTGAAAATGAGAGGGTGCTTTTAAAGTTAAAAGTGTGAAGGAGTTACGTTTTAACTCATTGATTGACTTTGCAAAAGAAAAATATTTTTCCCCTTTAATCAAGAGTTAAAACCCAAATACAAAATGATATTGGTTTGAGAGTTCAGCCCAATCAGAAACAAATGAAGAAGAGAAATTGCCCCTTGTGTGAGCCATTAGTTTTCGAGCTTCAAGCATTGCGACAAAATGGCTCCTTTGATTTCAAAGGTTATAATTTCAGAGGAAATTTTTGTGAAGAATAGGTTGAAGTGGGAAAAAAGGAGGTGAATGGGTAAGAAAATAAAAATGATGAATAAATAATTAAGAATTTCATGAAAAAAGGAAATAAAATGGTTAATTTTATTTTACTGATAGGGCTAGATTACCCCACCAGGAAGGGGGGCGAGGCGGTGACGTGAGGGGTCATGAAAGTAACATGGCCTCAAGTACCGAGGCAACATAATGCTTGGGAAATGAGGAGTGAATGCGGTGGATAAAAGTGAAAAGCAGTGAAAAATGACCTTTGAGGTCGGTAATGAATTACCTATATAATCTATTCAATTCAGAAATTTCAAGTCACTTTTCATTTTTTCAATTTTTCTTTTCCAAAACTTATCTCTCTAGATTTCGACGATGCATAATAAGTTATTAGGACAACGCCCTTACTCCATTCATTGGGAGGACCATATGCATGGATCTTATGGGATGTGGACTTGCTTGGTGTTGTAGGATTATGCGGTCTGCTCGATCGATCTTTTCATGGGATATACTCCCGAGTCACTGCTTGTCACTTTTCTACTGATAAGTTTAATAACTTTATTGGCAAAGAGTTGGCTATATATTAATGGTGCCAAAAATTTGTTCATGTAAAGAATAGGTGTTGTTAATACCCCTTATCAAAAAAGAAAAATGATGATAATTGCAAGTATATAGTTGCGGTGTAGTTTTAAAAGATATCGATCCCACAGGGAAGGACTAGCTCTAAAGATCAACAAGGAAGACAAAATAAGAAAAAAAATTAATTTGATATTTTGGGTAAGAGGGTTAGAATGAAGAATGAGCTAATATAGATATGAAAGATTAGAGAATCTAAATATATAGATTTTCCCTACGAAATAAGGATAGAAGAGAAAACATGCAAGTTCAACAGAGATGTTACGATTCACTAAACTAATTTAATAAACTCGGTTCAAAATACCCAGATGTTCAATTATTCGCTGTAGAGCAACACATGAAATAAGTTTTCTAAACCTAGCATAAACGAATTAAGACAATCATGTAAACCTGGACAAAGTCAATACTATGCTTAGTACGGGTCGCTCTCACATAGCCACATTTAGAAAGTTACCATTCCAAAAATGTTGACTCACTAAATAGAATTATATCATAGATCTAGTGATTATACATGATATTTTTAACCCCAAAACTACTCTTAAAATTAACTCCAACGCATATAACTTGATTAACATAAAAGACTTAACACGAAATACGCATTATGACACATAGACATATCATAAACTTTGAAATAGAAAGTATGAGTAGAAAGAAAAGCAAAGTTGTAAGGTATGCAAGTGAAAGCTAAAGTTGATCAAACCGTATCCACTCTTTAATGGGAGTTTGTGAGCGGACGACATGGAGCGGTGGGCCAAGAGCACGCGATTCCATAGGCGCGGTCCACCGGGGTGTTTGAAAAAGAAGCACTGGGTGTAGGACCCCGAAAAGGTTGAAAGAGAAAAGTGAAAATGTATTAGATCGGTCCGAACCCAAATCCACCGTCTCTTAGTGTGGAGTCGCCACCTGGATTAGCTCTTTCCAGGAATTAGAGTCCTGTGAGGCTTAACGTCTGGGGTATGGCCCACTAAGACACAGAGATTCGGGTCCACGATAAGTTGCTTATTTCTTAGGTGATCACATTATATTACATCTACAGAAAATCGTATTTTCTCAATTATGCATATTCGCGCTTAGGTTGTTTTTCGAGTTTACATGCATGATTCACATATTGCAAAATAATAAACCGATCACAAAGCAGTATAATAAACCATCCACAAAGCGGTAAGTAAATGTAGAAAGTAAATGCGGAAAATAAAAATTACAAGGCTTTCAAAAATCGGGGGATGCAACCGCCTGCTACCCTATTAATTACATTTCCTCCAAAATATGTACAATACCCGAAGGAAAAATGAAATCCTAAACATACATCTAACCTACATCCACAAAGGTTAGCACATGGGATATCACGTATGCTCTATTTGATTTTAGCGAGGCCCATGTGGCCTAATTAAAACATCGGCGGTTTTAAAATTGTTATTTTAAATAAAAATGGTTCATTTTTATTTACACGTATGTTGGTCAATTTTATTAGTGAAAATGACCGCATGGCAAAAGGTGAGGTCTGTTATCTGGGAATAATTTTAATTCCCTTCGTTGGGGATTCTAACATAAAAATAAAAAAAATAAAGAAAGAAATAAAGATGAAGGAGAGGTTACAACATTATTTACATAATAAAAGAAATTAAAATATTCCTAGGTTCACATGTAGAACAATATCGGAAACACAAGATAAAGTAACTCTAGAAACTCAAAGGCTTACCCTTTCGGTATGAATCCACTTTGGCGTATTCGTTCGATCCCTGGGAGCGTTCTTCGTTCGTTTTGGTTTAATTGTAGTTTAATGTGAAAAAATAATTATTTGGTTGGAAAATAAAGTGTTTATTTATCCAAAAGATAATAAGACTCGGGTTCTAAATTTGTTTTAGACCCGAGAATATATGAGGATTTAAGAAGAAAAGATGAAGAAATTTGATTAAAAGATGAAGAGATTTGGGATCCAAAAGTGTTTTGGATCTGAGAAAAAAATAGAAGAAAGAGAGATATTTTTTTTATTTTTTTTATCTGACAGAGAGGATTTTCTCTGAATTTTTAAGCCCCCTTCAATCCAAAAAGGTTCGACTATTTATAGAAAAAAGTCTCGAAAAATCCAAAATAGGAAGAAAGCCTAGCGAGGCCTCGCTAGACTCTTGGCGAGGCTGCCTCAGTAATTTGGCCTCGCTGGGAACCTTGGAGAGGCCTGCCAACCTGGCGAGGAAGCCTCGCTAGGAGGCTTGGCCAACTCGCCAGCCAGACTACTTGGCGAGGCTCGCTAGACACCTGGCGAGGTTGGCCAACTCTTTGGCGAGCCGTGCCTCGCCAAGTATAAGCGAGGCGGGCTCCGGATCCGGCTTACGATTGCGTTTTCGAATTTTTTTGTATGTTTTTATATTTTTTTGTTAATTTTCTGAATTAAAGTCCTTTTAAATTCAAAGACGAGGAAGACTCCCATATGAAGATCATCGGACGGTCAAAAATTGTGTGATTCAAGGATAAATATCCCGAAAAGCCATCATCATTGAACGCTCATGCTAGTACAAAATCCCATGGTCACAGCTGCCCCTCATGTGATAATTATTGGTTGTATAACCAGTATTATCACATAAAAAGAGTGGAGGGATTGAGAATATACCTAACCGGTGCGGTTGGTGACTTCTTGTTCCCAATTGGTGATAACATAGGCCTTCCTTTCTGGCACTACATCTTCTTTGGGTTGTCCGTTTCTTTGTTTTGAATCCCTTAGGTACTTGATAACCCTTGTGGGCGAGTCGACTGTTTCTTTCTGCGACATCCCTTTAATGGTTGGCAACCGTTTCATTCTTCAGTTGAGACTATTTCATTTTTCAGCCACGAGATAATCGTTACCTTCTTTGGTTGTGTTTTGTATTTCCTTAATAGGATGTTGACTTGTTTCCTGTAACAAATCAGAGGAAAGATAATGTTAATACATTTGATGGTGAATGTTTTAATTATTTGATTGAGTTTATGCGATGCAAAAATTTTTGCTCCTTCAATCAAAAATTAAAACATGATAAATAAATAAGTTTAATAAAAATTCGGGGCTGTCCAGAGAATTGCTCCGTTTTTCTAGGAGGCTTTTGTTGCAATGTTGACTTCAGGCTTGAGTGGGCCACCGTATTGTTTGTAAGTTCCTCATGTGGAGGTTCTTGTTTATCGGGATGGTGTTGCCCTAGTTCGGCATTGTCTTTACCTGTAAATGTCATCGTGCGAATGTAATGTATGCATGTTTTTATGCATGAGCAATATTTATCATATGATGTATGTTCGTATGTTGTAGGCGTCGTGGGCTTCATGCATTGAGGAGCCTTCTCTTGTGCTGGTGCATGATTGCCCCTATGACTTATCTTGTTAGGGATTCCATGGATGACTCCCTTAAAGCGATGACCATGGGTTCGTTGAATCAAATTCGAGTTCATAGCTTGGATTTGATTTGAGGAAAGTCTAGATGAGTCATTGATCCCATGTTGTATCGGGATGATCACTTGGAAGCCGTTTGCCTGAAGTGTTGAAGGTATATGATGCGTCGTACTGTTCTAAGGAGGAGATGATGAATTTGATATTTCTATGGTCCTAAGTTTTGCATAGATCGCCCTTGCGGGTTTTCAATCTATTGAACCTTGTCTTAATTTTTGCCTGAACCGCCTTTTCAGGTTTTCAATCCAGTAGACTCATTTTTCTTTATTTTTTTTTATTTTTTGGATGTTTACTTGCGACATTCTACCATTAGCATGCAAGCAATGAAAATAAACATATGCATAAAGATTCAGCAAAAATGACAATTCATTGATGAACTTAACAGGGGTATAAATGTTTCAAATGATTTGACTCCTGCCATTGATTAGCCCCTTCAAGCTTTCTAACCAATGTGGTTCTCTCGATGTCCTAAGTTTTGCCTAAGCTACCCTTTTCGGGTTTTCAACTCAGTGGACTATTCTTTTTGTGGTTTTGAAAAGAAGCCCTAATTTTTGCTCAACTAACCGAGTGTTAATTGACAGGCTAATTACAAATTTTTTGTATTACTGCTCATCAATTTATTTCTTTCACCTATGTGTGATAGCAATTGTGTAATACTTGGTTGATTTGGTAGATCAGTTGCCATCCATGACTTTAGTTGTTATCTCGTTGAGCATTTCTAGTCGATTGGTTAGTTCTCACGCCGCTTTGCTAACTTGAATTGTATGTGATGAGTCTTGATCATTGGCGTTTCCTCTGATAGTGCGATGATTACAAATAGTAGTGTGTCATGCGAAGGAGTTGTTGATGTGTTCAACAATCTGGCTCCTTTTTATCTTTAGTATTGACCTTTGTATGATCCTTTAAGGGAGATTCAATTTGCTTTGACCACTTGATTGTTCCATGAATTGTAGTGATCCATGTGATGGAGTTGTTGACATGTTCAACAATCTGTCTCCTTTGTGACATTGCGCTGGTTGTTTGATCTCATGAATGGTGGTGGTGGAGTTGTTGATGTGTTCAACGATCTGACTCCTTCTTTGTGATGTTGCACCGGTTGTTTGGTCTTGTGAATGGCTGTGATGGAGATGTTGATATGTTCAACTATTTATCTCCTTCTTTGTGATTTTGCATCGGTTTTTTGATTGGCCCACAAATGGTGGTGAGCCGTGTGATGGAGTTATTGACGTGCTCAATGATCTGACTCCTTCTTTGTGACATTACGCCAGTTGTTTGGCCTCAACTTGCTTGGTCAACATTTTTGGCCTTATTCTAGCTCCGATCCTTTTGAACTTTGCGTGAGTCAGTGGATGTTTTGT
>CATIWQ010024946.1:0-25853 GCA_949673415.1 Euphorbia schlechtendalii
AAATATAACATGAGTTCAGGTTTTTGAGATAGAAATGTTAATATTTAAGAGTTTACAAGCTTAATTAGATCAAAAGTACAAGAGGGAAATCTGTGCTAATGACATTTTAATTGCATGAGTTGAAGGGCACTTAGAATTGAAATACTAATCAACTAAACGATGCTCATATGCATGTATTAGTAATTGGTAAGAAATCTGTGATTGACAACTGGGCTGCAATTGGAGTACTAGAAGGTAAGAAGGGTGGGAAATGTGGTAACAAATCAATTGTTTTGAATCCAAATCTTATGGGGAAATCTTGCTTATTTCCAAATGTGTGAATTTTCTTGCAACTAGTATAATTGTTTCAATAATTTCATATGTATTTGAGTTACCGTTACTTATATTTGTTCCCATTTTGAACTTGCATCTAGGTATCTTGTCCACTATGGACTTAGGATACAAATAATTTCAATTATATTGTGTTTTGGTTAGGTTGCTTGTAGTTGTGAAAATAGCTATAATGACTATCCCGATGGCAATAGTTTATTTTAGGTAGCTTACAAAATTTATTGTTTAGTTACCTCGTTTAGCAATGCTTTACATGCAACCACAACAATTTGTAGGTCCAATGCTAGTTCATATCTAAGATCCAATGTTAAATCAAATTAATATACCCATCGTTGTGTTTGAAAGAATTAATTTTATAAATTGAGTTCCCTTCAATCCAATATGTGATAAGTAAATTTCTTTTCTATTACAACTTTCATTGTAACAAATAAAAGAATGTGACGAGAAAATTCTTGACACAGAAAACTACAATGTTTGTGACAACATTTAATTGTTACATAAGCATAGTTTCACATGATAAATCTCGTGATAACTATATATTGTCACATATTGTATTCAAAATGTGACAAGTTTTGTTGTTGTGTGACAATTATATTTGTTACTTGTACTATTTTTGTAACAATTTTGTTAAGTTGTCACCTAGTTTCAGCTCACTTTGTTGTATATTATGTGATAATTCGATTCATTTGTGACAAGTACTTTAGTTTTCGTTACAACAAAAGTTGTTACGAACAAAAATATTGTGACAAAAGATTGCTGTCACAATAAATTTTAATATTTGTAACAACAATTTATTGTCACATATGAAAATACCTAACAAAGTTATACATGACGACCCTTGTGACAACAATTTATTGTCACATATAATTTTAGGTGACGATTTTTCCATGTTTTGTTACAATTTTTGTTGTCACAATTTTAGTGTGATTTCTTGTAGTGAACTAAACCTTTCAAGAATTGTGAGGACGCGATTCTCTCTAACCACTACTACTTCTGATGTATTTGTCAACTATATCAAATTTCCTATTCTGTTCAACTCGTGTGGCATAGTTTTCAAGGGAGATGGGACCTTTCAACCTCCTATAGTAAATGACCTCTCAATGCCACAATCGTGCAGCACCAAAGTATGCATCGACGAATAAATGCATTTCACCCTCATTCTGAAAATGAAACCCATAATAATGCTTTAGAACAATGGACAACTCCTTTGAGGAAATGCTTTTAGAATTACCAGAGCATGAGCTAACTACGTGTTCTGAATCTGGATTCTTCATTGGAACAGGCACGTGTTCCGAAATAAAGTCATTGGAACTTTGTTAAACTATATCATCAGTGTCTTGTTGTTCTACTTCAGTGATATTTGTTACTTCATGTAGTGACTCAGATGCCAATGAATGCAATTCCTTATCCTTTTTCCAGAGGTTGGTCTTTCTTCATCTTCATTTTTGTGCTGGACTAGGAAGCACGGAAACTTCAGTGACGTGCCGTTTCCACGTTTCCCATCCGTTTCGAAAATGAAAACCTTAGGAAACCCCTACGAGACGTTTAGGAGCCGTTTTCGCAACTAAAGAAAGTCGGAAACTCGTTTCCTTAAATTCTAGGAACCGTTTCCTAGCAATTTCTTATATTGAAAGACCCAAATTTGATTCATTCCTAAATATAAACTTCCTAATCTATTTAAACTACTAGGACTTTAAAACCCAATTCATTATTAAATAATAATGATATCCATGTATTATAGAAAAAACTTATTTTATTCCATTTTATATACTTACATTGTTATGATTTATCCATCAATGTTCATATTTCATGAAACTTTATTGTCTTCGGTAACCTTATTTACTATTGTTTAATTTTTTGAAATAGCTATTATTCATAGTAGATTTGTTTTATAATCAATAAATTTATTTTAGATATTCGTGATTTTATTATTTTATATAAGAATGAAATAATATGTATGAAATTTTATATTTTTTATATTTATAAATATACCCCTACATTTTCATTATTTACGCGTTTCCCCATGATTTAAGAACTTATATTTTTTAGAAATGGTGTTTCCTCGTTTCCGTGCTACATAGGTCTTGGAAGGTAGCAAAACTTGTTCATCATTCATTACCACCATTACACTTTCACGTGTTATGCTCTTGAAGCCAATACCACTCTAATTATTTCTTTATAACAACCAAAAGTGCCTTGAACTTTGGAGTTGTGGCATTATCTGACGATCCCTTCAGATTCAGCTAGGCTTTATTTGATGATGATGGTAAAGGTTGACCAATTGAGATAGACAAGGATGTCCTTGAAATTCACCTTCCTTGACCTAGACCTAGACTTTGTGGGTCTAGAATTAAGTGAAGTTGAACTAGACCTTGACTTAGATGATGGTGAATGTTGTCTTGAAGAAATTGAATTTGATCTAGTTCTAGGATGAGAACTTTTAATATGATCAGTCAATTGCGAAGCTGGGTAAGATTGGGAAGAAGTGTAATAGGAATGACAAGGAGACAAATTTGACATCCTTTTTTTCTTTGTGCCATATCTTAGTGGTGTTCTCTCGTTCCTCCTTCTCTTATGTACTCCATTACTTTTCTTCAAATAATTATTTGATTCCTTTATGATAGGAGAGCTACCACTTCTTATTGGTCTGTGCTAATTCCCTACCTGTTTTTTATATGTATATATATGAATATTATGGTCACCTCTTTTATCAAACCTTATCGAATTTCCAAATGAAGAACCTTTCGAGGGCACAGTCACGTATCTTGTGACCAGAGCCTCCACACCTATAGCAAGTTACATTAAATTTCGTACCTACATAATTTGGTGAACTTTCTCGGGAAGTAGAACCACCAAGACATGTTAACTGATTGATCCTATCATCATATTTCCTACTAGGATCTCACTGAGGTTCATATTGCTTAAATTCAACAACTTTTCCAACACGATTTTCAATTGGTTGGTCATGGATACCCCATCTATCATTCGCCAAAGGATCAAGCTCAAACTTTCCACCTTCATCTTTAATTCCTTCCCTACAGCCATGATTCCCTTGATCCAAGGTATATTTGGCATGATATTGATGGGAATCTCCCTCTTTATCATGGAGTCATTTGCTAAAATCATCTAATTGCTTAAAATTAATGGCGTGATGTTGGTGTTTTGAGCCAATCTTTCCTTTCACATGATCTTCTCATCTATATGAATTCCTATCATGTTGGGGGGTTAAAAGACCCAAAACCCCTTGCTTGTTTTTTTGACAATGTAATAGTTAATGGCTCACCACAAATATGTCGCTTTTGTAATGCTATCAAAGCTTTCTCGACATCAGGTGGGAACTCATAAACAACAAATCCACATTCATCTTTCAAGTGTACATTGCACTATCCAAAATTTTGAAAGAGACGTTGAAGTGCATCTCTATGAATTTTTGAAGACATATTGCCAATATAAAGTGACATCTACAACAAAATTCTAGTTTCTATATTAAAAAAGACATTTAAATGGTTTTTTTTTCTTTGAAACAAAGGCAAATGCACTTCAAGAACATAATATTACCACTCTAGAAATATATAACTACATACTTGTGCTGGAAAAAAAACTACCACCTATAACCATGGTTGTCAAAGGCATGCCTCCTATTTCAATTGATTGTTAGTTCGCAATTAGGTACTTAACTATTAATAAGATTTTAAAATAACTATTCAGGTTTATACTATACTTAATTACATCAAGTATATGTAGTAAAATTAAAGCACGTTGTGTTTATTATTTATTGATTTTCAATTTACTTATATAGTTTTTCTCGCTGCTTCTAATGCATACAGCTATAAGATATGTAAGCAATAAATATTGAACAAAAAAGTATCATCTCATTCTGTTAAAATGATGAGGAAAATGAAGTCCAATTAAGATAATATGAATAAGAGGAACTAATATGATTTTGAGAGTGGTTCTATTGAAGATGAGGACTATAAGGAAACTAATGATAAATATGAAAGTGGTTTTATTGAAAATGAGTACTATGTTATGATTTTGATGATTGTCAAGTATCTCATAGTTTTACAATACCAGGAAATATTGGGTTTTCAATTTAT
Source organism: Euphorbia schlechtendalii (assembly GCA_949673415.1). Classification (NCBI taxonomy): domain Eukaryota; kingdom Viridiplantae; phylum Streptophyta; class Magnoliopsida; order Malpighiales; family Euphorbiaceae; genus Euphorbia; species Euphorbia schlechtendalii. Next base: position 4,428 of record CATIWQ010024946.1, read on the forward strand.
ACAATGAACTTTTTACTTTTATTTCATGGTATTAAGATTTGGCATAATTTATAATAAAAATTAGTTTGTGTACTCAAAGTGCACATAAGCTCCATGACCTAAGTGCATTGACAACTATGCCTATGACTTTCTTCCTAACTTCATGTAGTACTTTAAAGTTAAATAAATGACAGATTAGGTTAGCATAGAGAGTTCTCATGCCTATTATAAGCATGCCACCATAAAAATACAAAGTACAAAACATTTAGAGGGTGAACATTATGTGAGGAATAATATAAATACTGGGATTGGACCTTACCTATCAGCTTAAGTTTTTGGGTCAAATAGTTCCATGATATGGTATCAAGCCAGCTTAGACCTAAAAGTCAAGGGTTTGAATCCTGGTAGCTCCATTTGTTGAAATAAATTGCAACACATAATAGGATGGGTCTGTGTTGTACCCGCTTCAAGCCTAAGGGGCATTCGCGTGCGGGGGAGTGTTAAGAATGATATAAATACTAATGATTGAGCCTTATCAGCTTAACCTTTTGGGTTAAATGGTTCCATGACATGGTATCAAACCAGCTTAGACCTAAAGGTCGAGAGTTCAAATCCTGGTAGCCTTATTTGTTGAAAATAATTGCAACACATAGCAGAATAGGTCAGTGTTGTACCCACTTCAAGGCTAAAGGGCACTCATGTGAGGGGGGTGTGAGGAATAATATAAATACTACCATTGGGTCTTACCTATCAACTTAAGCTTTAGGGTCAAACGGTTCCATGACACACTATGAAGAAACAAACACTTTACTTCCAACATTTATTGAACCCATTGCCTAAGAGCATGATAAGCTCAATAATTTCTATTACCTCACAAAGTCATATGCAAGCAAGTATCCAACGTAACTAATATTTGTCGCAAAATAACTTCGAATTCCATGGTATTCAATGCATAGATGAAGGGTATATGACCATTCTTTTTTTTCTATATATTTTAACAATCTTTCAAAAACTGGTAAATAAATTAGAAGAATGAATACATCCTCCATCTTACTATAGTCTATAGCAAAGCAAGGACAACAACCCTAGGGTCAAGAGTTACAGTATCACCTTCTACATCATTAATAATAACAATTTTTATTATTTTATGAACATTAATAATAACAATTATTATCAAAACGGTATCTAATGCTACCAAACTTTGATTTGGAAGCTGAATCAACAAGCGTGAAAATATAAATATCTTCTTCACAAAAAAAATTCAAAACAGTTCAAGTGGAAACTAAAAAAAGATCGAAGAAAATACAAGAATTTAATCAAGCATCTTACATGCATAAAGAAGAATGAAACAAATGCTAGATAAGTAAATATAAGAACAACGCCATAATTATGGAAGAGGAAGAAAACAAGCGATAAGTGTGAACTGGATGTTCTCTCTCATGATAGACGTCGATGCTTACTATAAGTTCAATACTAAATCACCGCCATTGGCCGATCAATTGCTTGATTTATACTGGTTCTGCAATTTTCGTGGTAACCATATGATGAGGTGAGAAGTAAGAAGATGATACAGTTACAACATTATCCCCAATCTTTCAAGTAACTTTCAATTTTAGACCTTAAAGTTATTAAATCACCAAATCAACCCCAAATAAAGAAAAGTTTTATTTATCATGTTGCCAAACAAGGTATAGCTTACATCATGATTTTATTTTGACAAAGGTAATGTCATTTCTAACTATTCAGTGATTAGAAATAACAAAATAGATAATCACTCATTTAATATTTGGTAAAATTCAAAAACATGTCCTATGATTTGACCGTTTTGTAAAAAGGTTCTTGTGAAAATTTTTTTCTGCAAAAGGGTATTTGTGATTTCAAAAGTTAGTAAAAAGAGGGAAAAATATTTTTTCATTAAAAATAATAGCGGTATGGGAGGTATTTCTATCAATCCAACATTCTCATAATTTAACCATATTATTTAAGAATCATACACCAAAATTTGATTAATTTTCGGAAATTTTTCATTTATTATGATTTTTTAAAAGTAATTATCAAATTTAAATAAAACAAATATTTGTGCTTCTCAAAATATTCTAAAATTTATTAATAAAACATATGACTTTTTTATCAATTAAGCTGCAAAATTTCAGTTCAAAATGGACAAGAATACCCCTCTTCATGACGTAATTAAAAATTAGAAATCCTCTTGTACTAACTTTGAAACTACAAACACCCTTTTACCAAATTAAATTCACAATAATCTTTTTGCAAAACGACCGAACCACGAGATATGTTTTTAAAGTTTACTCTTCCATATTTCCCATAAAAAATAATAAAAAATTATCTTATTTAGTTTCGTTCTATTTGTAGAAAATACTTTTTCTTGATAAAACATTGTTGATGAAAATTTATAAATATTAATAATATTTCATATGAAAGAGTCATATACTTAAAAGGTTTTTCTCACAAACATTTTTTGTTTATAGGAAAAAATGACATATGATTCTGAATCAATAATAAACCAAAAATTCAGAAAATAAAAGAAATAATGTTGAAACTATTTACTAAACAATTGAAAAAGATAGAGTGGGCTTTAGAAAGTAAAAGGTCCATGATAGAAGTGCAAGTCCAACATAGCAAGTGGGAAACAAACAAAATCTCCAAAATCAGTCCACCCACCACCAATCTTTCCATTCTATTATTTGATTTTAATATAAGAAATCCTTCTTGCCCTCAATTTCTCTTCTTTATTCCTGATTCGCCTTCATCGCTTCTCGTTTCTTAGATTCTCTGATCCTCTTCCTCTCTCCCTTTGTTTCATTCAGATCTCTCGACAATCCATGACGCTTGGCTCAGGTGGATCCAGTGTCGTTGGTATGTCCTTCCATCTTTATCTACCTCTCTATTTTTTGGGGTTTTTTTTCAATTCTACCGCTTCTGATCTCGTGATTCCCTGTGTTTTCTGATGGAATATTCTCATGGATTTGTTTTTGTGTAACCTGTTTGATGTGTGGATGCGTTGGGGTTTGTTTTGTTTTCTGAATTGTCTTGACATTTGCGCTAACTTCCTGTTGACGATGTTTGGTGGTTTCCTTTTGTTGTACTTGTGATGATTCTTGATTTGGCGATCATCTGTTTGTGCTACTTTATTTCTATCCGAAGTAAAAACTTAGCTTCGAACATTTTGCTTGGAGTTGAATGTTGCGAAATTGTCAATGACTCTTTTTTGACTTTAATTTATGCGTCATAATTGGGGGGATGGCTCTTCTTCGAATTGTTTATTAGGCTTCTTATGTACTTTTCATCTAATTACGCTTGGTCCTTTTGTTAGAACAAAAGTTTGTCGTATCCGAATGATAAGTCATAGCCATTAGAATAAGATTCTACAGCTTGAGTGATTGTCAAATTCTTGTTTTGTTGTTGTTGCATGATTAATTTTGGTATGTGTTTGCTTTCAGTTTCTGAGTGATAGGTTTTAAATTGGTTAGTGAAAGCATATGCATGCTAGTGCGAATGGCTTTTTATAAAAGTTTATTGATGTAATTGGGATACTCTTAGTTTTTTTAGTTGATTTATGTTTTATAATATGAGTTGGATGTGATTAATTACAAAGCTTATTTCTATCAGTTTTCTACTAACATGTGGCGTGAAAATTTTAATTCTTTCTTACATCTGTTAGTTCTAAGTCAATATGATGGATTAGATTCTTCTTCTGACCATTTTACATGAAAGTTGGGCCGCTATCACCTTAATTGAAACTAGATTTCTTTCTTAACTTCACTGCTTACTGCCTTTTGACTACCTTGCTTGTACCAAAGTACAAAACCCTTGATTGCCTTGCTTATACCAGAGGCATTGCCAGGAGTATAACACCTTTTTGGTTGAGACATTTTTCATTCTCTTGATTGCTTTAGATGAGACAGTGAGAGAAATCCATGAATCTAAAAGAAGATTCATGGTGTTTCTTCTATATAGTCAGCAGCCACTCTATGAAGACATAGATCTATTTGATTCATAGACTTTCTAATTTACTTCACTTTCAATTTTTTCAATCATCTGTTCATGTGCATGTTAAGTCGAGGGGGTAGAGACAGGTTAACATCTATATCGCCATGACTTAAGTGACTTTGTTTGATTTTGATGAAGTTACTATCAGGAGCAAAAACGTCAAAGCTTTCATTAGGTGAAGATTTTCCTTATTGCTGCTTACAATTCTTCCCTCAGGGCACAACTCTTCCCCGGACCCTGCGTGATTGCAGATTCCTCTTGCACAGCGCTTCCCTTTTTGTTTGCTTCTTTTGCCCAAATAAAATATTTGAATTAATGAGACAATAAAGGGATCCTCGTTATGGTGTGCTTGAAAACGTCAGAAGTCATTGTTGGCAGCATTTTGACTAGCTAATAAATTGCACAAATGCTTTTTCCGTGAACTTCTTCCAGAGCTACTGGTATATATGCTGAAGTAATAGCACAATTGAACAGCTTCTAAATGTTGTAGCATTTTAGCTACTGCATGCCAATGATATGACATGCAGCTATTAGAAACAAGATCAATACTAGTTTGAGTTTGATCAGTTCGCGTCTGAAGTTTAACTTTAGGGCTTCCTATTTGTTGTTGTAAAATTATAACTTTATAAGTGACCGACCATGACTATTTGTTTTCCATGCAGTACCTCGGAATTTCAGGTTGCTAGAGGAACTCGAACGTGGTGAAAAAGGTATTGGGGATGGTACTGTTAGCTATGGAATGGATGACGGGGATGACATCTACATGAGATCCTGGACTGGCACTATCATTGGTCCTCACAATGTAATTGCTTTTTGTTTTTTCACTTTTGTTGCTAGACTGCGCATGAGATGATATTGTTTCTTTCTGTACTCACATGCCTTCTTTTCTGTTTAATTGGGACTGATAATCATAAAGTTTATCTGTTCAACGGTTTTGAACTTGATTTACTCTTTGTTAAGAATAGAGTTTTTTAACATAACCTTGCGATTCTGAATCAAAGGTGGTGTTACTAATTGTTCAGAGATTGTCACGGTCATTCTATCTGATGTAACTTATAATATACTAATGGTATTTTATTCTTCTTCTATATCTCTCCTCTTTTACAATATTTGTGCATTGTGGTTAGCATGTAGTTCTTTGGCTTTCCTTTTCTTTGTTTTTGCTTTGTAATTTTTGTACAATTGTGTAATCAGTTTTGGAGGATGCTTCAAATTTCCTTTGAATGTTGTGTTAATCACAGATTCTTCTTGACTATGCAAAAATAAATATATATAGTTACAACAACAGTTTGGACCTATATATAGCAGAACCTTCCTTTTGTGAATATGATATGTTTATTTTGGTTTTTATTAGTTTCTAGAGATTAGTCTGAGTAAAATCTCGTTGGTGTTATTAACTGGTCTCAGGCAGTTGAATGAGGCATAGCCTGTGTTTACTTTTTTGATAATAGTGATCTGTGATCAGTAACTACTTGATGGTTGTTGCTTTGTCACTTACGGATCTGGCGGCAGTGATAATACGGGATTTTATTGGATTATTCGGAGTGAATAAAAATCTTTTAAAGCTTTACATGTCTTGGGCTATAGTCTCTTATGTATTGAAAGGTTTTCAGTGCATTAACTTTTCCATTCTTATGTCAGACTGTACACGAAGGCCGAATTTATCAACTGAAGCTGTTTTGCGATAAAGATTACCCAGAGAAGCCACCGAGTGTTAGATTTCACTCGCGGATTAATATGACTTGTGTTAACCATGAAACTGGCATGGTATGCTTATATTTGAATTAGAGGATTCACATGTCGCATTTATAACTGGATTTTACGTGCTTCATTATTCATTGCTTATTTTCCAAGTTATTTGCTAGATTGATGTTGTTGAGCGCCGACTCGTATAATGCAGGTGGAACCAAAGAAGTTTGGGCTTCTCGCGAATTGGCAGCGAGAGTACTCGATGGAGGATATACTGACTCAGCTGAAGAAGGAGATGGCGGCCCCACATAACCGCAAGCTTGTTCAACCTCCAGAGGGTACCTACTTCTAGCTGTTAAGGTCAATATAGGTTAATCATATTGCTTGCATGTGCAATATATATAGATTGTAATGCTATGTTTATGTGGCCGAGTTTGGAACATTCCGATGCGGGGGGAAAGCCCTTGAAATGCTTCTTTAAATTACCCCTTTGTGGCTTCATTGTCATCTTGTTGTCCTCTCTTATGATACTTTTGTCTGTTGAAGGGATGCTCTGTTTGGTTAATGTTTAATATTTCTGTGTCAAATGTTATAAAGTTTCTCATCTAATACCATGTTAGATCAAATTGGCATGTTGAAGTGTGTTTGTTTGGTTGCTTCTTTGGTTTTTCCTTTGCGACAGTGTTTTGGTGTCTTTTGGTTACAAATATTTTCTAAACTTAGATAAAATATCATCTCATTTTTAGACTCTCTTTTCTTTTTTAATATTTTTGTCCTCTAATTTGTATCCTCTACTGTAGATTTTCTCCAGATCATCAAGAATTTTGTAGTTTCTCTCATGTGGATTGGTTTTAGTTGAAGATTATCTTAATTTTTAATGCATTTAGTACACGGATACATGACCTATTAGTTATGCCTTGTATGACAAATTTTAAGCATTATAATTGGATGTCTACTACACTTTTGTTATATCTGACTTATACCATTGGTTACAACAAAGTAGTTTACATACTTTAGTTATGCATCATTTATACTTCTATGCACTTTGGTGAGAAAAATATTCTTATATTTGTATACTTGTTTCCAAAAAAAGTCGTGAGGTGATGAATGTCTTTGGTGGCTGAGACCAAAGTTGTAAACTTAGAAATTTAGAGTTTCAAGTCATAAAAATTGGATGGTGGGGGGTGATGATTTTTCTTTATATCAATGTACACCCATCTATACAAATATTTTAAAAAGTAAAAGCAAAATTGCACTATTCAAACTTCATAAATAATGATTCTAAATTCATAATGATATCTTCTTGGATCAAAATGTAATAGATAAGGAGTAATAGTCCATTCGTTGAATAATTATAACTAAATATTGGGTAATCCTAAACTCTGCCAGCATTTACCTAAAAATTGCTCAACTTTTACTATTTTATATTTATAAAAATTGAATCTTTTCACTTCCAACATTTTAAGTGCTCTTTTTTTTTTCTTAAGCTCTCAACTCCTTTAAAAAAAAATTCACTTCTAAGTTATTCAAATATCAATCTTTCAACAAAATCAACACGGAAATCATTTAAGAGCAACATATGATGAAGGAAAACTCATTAATTTGATATCGGGTAAGTTTTTATTTCGTAAAATTCTATGAAAAACGAACTTAGAACCTAATTCTCAAAATCTCACTTCCAAACATCTCAAACATTAATCTTTTAACAAAATCAACATTAAAATCATGTGAAAGCAACATAGTAAGAAAGAAAAATCACAAATCGTTCTCGGTTGAGGTTTTATTTCGCAAATTACATGAAAAAGTATCTTGTGACAAAATAATGCGACGAAAACTACAAGAACGACGATTGTGTATTTTTCATTTTATAATAAATTCATAAATTGCAAGGTAACCTCATTTTAACTTATTTCCAACTATAAGTGATTACCATTTAAACACATATCGCTCAAAGATAGTGTAAATATGTGAATACAATTGGTTGACATGTTGTAACAGATGGAATCAACCATTTTGTGGTACTTGTATGTGAATGAGAATCGATTTTACTTTCATTGGTAGTCACTATATTGCACGATAACCTCATTTCAACTTATTTCCAACTAGAAATTGCTACCATTTAAATACATATTACTCACAAGATGGTGTAAATATGTGAGCACAATTAGTTAACATATTGTGACATACAAAATCATCCATTTTGTGGTACTTGTATGTGAATGAAAACTGAATTTACTTTCATTGGTACTTACTATATTACAAGATAACCTCATTTGAACTTATTCTAAACCAGAATTGACTATCATTTAAACACACATCACTCTAAGTTGGTGTAAATATGCGAACAAAATCATTTAACAGGTTGTGACAGAATCAACTATTTTGTGAAACTTGTATAATTTTCTTAAAATACTTTATTTCAAATTAATAGATGTTATCTTTAATTTTATTGTGTTTGTGTTGCATAAATTACAATTAAGTTAGTGAATTTAATTTCAAAATGAAAAAATACCTATTATCGCTTTTATAGATCTTTGTCGTTTCCGTAGATTTTTGTCGCACTAGTCTACAAAAGCGACAAATATGTATTTTTTCATTTTAATAATAGATTCACTAACTTAATTATAATTTATTCAACACAAACACAATAAAATTAAAGATAATATCTATTAATTTGAAATAAAGTATTTTCAGAAAAGTATAAAAGTTCCTATTCACGTACAAGTACCACAAAATGGTTGATTTTGTATGTCACAATATGTTAAATGATTGTATTTGCATATTTACACCATCTTTGAGTGATATGTGTTTAAATGGTAGCAATTTCTTGTTGGGAATAAGATGAAATGATGTTATCTTGCAATATAGTGACTACCAATGAAAGTAAAATCGATTTTCATCCACATATAAGTACCACAAAATAGTTGATTCTGTCAGTCACAACTTGTCAACTAATTGTATTCACATATTTACACTAACTTAGAGTGATATGTATTTAATGGTAATCAATCCTGGTTGAAAATAAGTTAAAATGGTGTTATCTTGCAATACAGTGACTAACAACAAAAGTAAAATCGGTTTTCATTCACATACAACAAGTACCACAAAATGGTTGATTCTGTCTTTCACAACCTGTCAACTAACAAAATGGTTGATTCTGTCTGTCACAACCTGTCAACTAACAAAATGGTTGATTCCGTCTGTCACAACCTGTCAACTATAATTGTTCACATATTTACACTAGCTTGGAGTGATATGTGTTTATATGGTAAGCATTTTTTGTTGGAAATAAGTTAAAATGATGTTATCTTGTAATTTGTGAATTTATTATAAAATGAATAACACACGGTGGTCATTCTTATAGATTTAGTCGCATTATTCTGTCAAATGATATTTTTTCATGTAATTTGTGAAATAAAGCTTCAACTGAGAACGATTTGTGGTTTTTCTTGGTTACTATGTTTGCTTTCACATGATTTTAATGTTGATTTTGTTGAAAGATTAAGGTTTGATATGTTTGGAAGTGAGATTTTGAGAATTAGGGTTCTAAGTTCATTTTTATAGAATTTTGCGAAATAAAAGCTTACCTGATATCAAATTGATAGGTTTTCCTTCATCATGTGTTGCTCTTAAATGATTTTTATGTTGATTTTGTTGAAAGATTGAGATTTAAATGACTTGGAAGTGGAGAATTTTGAAAGAAGTTGAGAGCTTGAGGAAGAAGATGAAAGGTTGAGGGAGAAAATGAAAAGTTAAAAGGGAAAAGATTTAATTTTTATAAAAAGGAAAAATTGTTAACAAAGGAAAAAAATTGGGCAATTTTTAAGATAAAGCTGGCAGATTTTAGGAACCCACCTAAATATTTGAAACTTTCAAGCATTTATAAATCAATTATTACTTCACTTCTTTCTATCATGACATGATCAAATGATGAAAAGAAGTAAAGTGTATAATCACATGATCAAATGATGAAAAGAAGTAAAATGATAACTCCAATGGTTCCCCATTTTGGGGAATGAATATGGAGAATGGTCAAGTCCAACAATTCTCCATATAGTATATCCCCAAAATGGGATTCTCCAAATATGGGGAATCATCAATTCCCCATTTTAGAGGATTGAATAAAATATTATTACTTTTTAGGGAATCAAATAAAATAATATTACTTTTTGATTTTTTTATTGTTTTTAATTTTTATTTTGTTATTCTTTTTTGTTAGTTTAATAAAATATTATTATTTCAAAGTGAATTTGATCTGGGAAATGGAAAACGGGGAAGATGGTTGGAGAAAAAGTACCGTGGACACTCTAAAATGGAGTTTGGGGAATGAAAAATTGGGAAAATTGTTAAACTTTATAAAAATAAATAAATCATAGCAAATACTTTTAAGTTTTTTATTAATAAATTAATCATAGCAAATACTTTTAAATTTTTTTTATTTGAATTGGTAAGTTGTTTGTTATTGCTTAATCAAAATCTTAAGTTCAAGTCTTTGTAATGTGAAAATTTTTTAATAAAAGATTTGCCCATCATAATCACGTGTCTGATTATATCATATCCAAATATAATTGAAGTAAAATTCTGGTCAACTAGATAAAAAAAAAAGAGACGGTGGTGGAATCATTCAATACAACCGTTGAAATCCCTTATATGATTAAACAAAATTGGCTTGTATAAAATTGCACTAACTTTCCACTACTTGCAACATCGACTCAGATTATAATAGGTCGTTAGTTAAAATTCAATGAATCATTGACCAATTTTTAAAAATAATTATTCTATAATTTGCTATATAGAACATTATATTTTTTATTTGCATATCGAATATTATCCCAAACATGTATTTGGAATGAACACATAAATATAAAGCAAATGGTTGCAAATACTAAATTATTAGTTTAATAGTTACATCTGTATGTCTCATATATTTGATGCAAGGGATCATATTATAAAATTTTGTCCTTGTCATTTTCGTACCAATTTTCTACTGTCCATCTTTTTTAAATGTTCATTTCGCATTACCATTAAAATCAATAAAACCTTTTTAAGACTTTTTAAATGATTAATTATTACTTACATTTTAAGTTATTTTTCTTCTTAAACACCAACTTATAATTCTATCAATATATAATTGCTGGTCTCATTTAGTTTATATAATCGGACAGAAGGGAGGTTGTCCCTTAACGGTTTGTAGATCTCTTTTAAATGTTCTTTAAATTGAATTGACTAAGTGAGAGTTGTATGAGTATGATGAATGAATAATCAAGTAAGGTCGATACAAACAACTTACAAACTCAACTAAGTTTCAGTTTGACAGACTTTGCTAAGTTAGAATAAACTCAGCAACGTTGGATAAACGTTTAATAAAAAAACACAAATATGAAATACGCGCATTGACAAAATATTATGCTGAGTAAAATAAATAGATAAATGTTAGAGAAATCAAATAATGGATTTTATATTGGTTCAATCTCTCGCCTACCTCCAATCTCCAAATTCCTTCTCTGAGCTTTAATTCACTATATTCAATTCCTTTAACTAGGTGCAGAAGTTTCACAGCGGGTATTACAGCTAGTACCTTGTCAACTAACCCTCAAACTAATTTAGGTGCCCTTCCTAAATCAGTAATCACTCGGATAATTGAAATTGCAATCTAAGTGAACAATTATAAACACGTTGCTCTCTTTACAAAAGTTTAATTAGAATTCTGTGATCAACTTTGCTAAGCGAAGAACATATTAGGATTGCTTGATGTTGTTTTTCAACTTTTGGAAAAAAAATTTTTTGTGGATTAATTTGACAGAGCTTTATCACTTTGAAATTCCAGGTGTATTCACCAAGTTTGAACACTGCCTTCAATCTTCTATTTATAAGGGAATGTTGAGGTAATTGTTGCAAACTTGTACTTCAACTCGTTTAATCTTCAATATCTCTTCTTGTTCAGTCTCCTGAATTAATCCCATTGGAGATAGATTTGAATCCACTATAATAGAGATTTGTAGCCGTTGATGAGCGAGATTAATCCGTTAATCTATGAGATTAAACCATTGAAAAATGTTATCGCCAGCTATTGAAAATCTCTTGTTTCTGCCTTAGCAAGATTAGGCGCGAACTACTACATGGAATGCAATGCTCGGCTGAGCTTTTTTTATGTTCGCAGTGTAGTGCAGATGGATTTGGAACGAGATGAGAAAGTTTGTTGAATTATTGGAATTTACTGTAGATAAGCCAACAATTCCGTATTGACAACTTTTTTCTTTTGAGACCACTTGAATATACCTTTTTTTATTTCAATGCCACATCATCTTTGGAATATGCAATGAACCAAGCTAAGGACTATCTCATCTTTATAAAAGAGTTAAAAGCATACAGTGTTATCATAGATAACTTAATAAATACTCAGCAAGATAATAAGCTGAGTTATCTCATTTCTTGGTGTGCTAAGTTACTAACTTAGCAACCGGTATTCAACATATATCCTAAGTATAATTAAGTCAGCATACAGTTTAAGCTTAACTTAGCTAACCTTAACTAACTTGAATAAATTGTTGACTACAGTATTGACTTAGAGATTGCTTTCCTCTAGGTGAATGAAAACATTTCTAATCTCCCCCAGATAGACTGATCATTCAAAGTTTCTTCCTTTGCATCCTTGATTGACTGATTGTTGTTAGCGTTGGGCTGATCACTAAGGGCTTCTCTTACTTTCAACTCCACAACCCAACCAATTGACTCAAGTAGATTTACTGTTGTTTCCAATTGAAGATCAATTTTCTCAAAATCATTCATCATAATCTTAGCCAAATTGATGTTTGAGTTGATTTGGTTCTCCACGCCCTTCTCCTGCCGAGCCATTGACTTGAATAAAACTCTGAATCCCAAAAGGGTATCCTTTATCAACTTGCGCTGCTCTTTGCCAATGGATCAGAATCTAACGAATAGACTAACTAAGCCATTGACTCAGGTTAAGCATGACCAACATGTTAATGAGTATGACATAAAGCACATGGGAAATTGGCTCTAGTGCAAGTGGGAAATTGTTAGACATGATGTATGCCCTATAGGCAATTAGGGCGATATATCTTAATTAGTTATAATGTATAAACGTTTTCGTGTTATTATTAATAATAAATGCATCTTTGTTAATTATCAGTGCTTTTATTTATGTATCTCGCTAGTATCATATATGAATAATATTGTGTATATTCTCATTGATAAGATAAAGTACGTGACTACTTCATAGCGTAAAAGTGCAAGGACATAATGAGAGCTATGTGGTGTGAGAATTGCACATATGTGTTACTATAAATATTCTAAATATCCCTAGTCATAGTTTCGTTGAGGTTGGACATCAATGAAGCGGACAGACTAGCATGCGTAAGCTTACTTCTTGGATTAAATCCAAGTAGTCGATCTCACGAGCTGAAGGTGGTACCTTGAGTTAACACATGAATGTATTTGGATAATACATTGGAGACCGCTATAAGACAGACTAATAACACGCATTTTTAGTACATTTTAGTATTATTTTGATTAAGCATTTGAATAGTATACTACTAATTTATGGTGAAATTGTGTTTATTTAGGATATAAGGACGTGTTGGGACTGATTTGGGCATAAATGAGTAAAAGTAAGATATTTTGAGGCATTTTGGAACTATTCTGGAAGTTACCCTGGAGTCCAGGTTAAGCAGATACGATCAGACCTGACAGTTTCGGGATTTTGGAGCAAAATTGGAATTAAAGGTTGATGTTTCCAAGTTGATGACAAAGACTTCCAAATTAGATTAACATTACTTTTATGTTCCTATTTTATCTTTTCCTTTCAGTTATTTGAGAGGACTCAATTTTCTTATTTAGTTTTTAAGTTTGATTAGGAGATTTATTTCCCAATTATTTTAGAATTAGTTTTAAAATAAATAAGCTTAGAATTTCAGCACTAGATATCCTGAATATGGTCTAAGGATTCCTTCTCTAAAATTTAATGACAATTTTATTTAGTTTTTCCTTAATTATGTTTAGCTAATTGTTTTATCTTTCGGTTGAGGAGTAATATTAATATTGAGGCTAACCGTAATTGTGAGACTTTGTTCTCAACTTATCTTTCAATTTTCAATTTTCGAAGTAATCAGCAATATTTTTTATCATTATATCTTTAACTATTGCAATCTGGCCAATTGTTGTTTTTGAACTTATAATTAACTGTCATTTGCATTGAGTTCATGCTATTTCATAACTCGATGGAAAATTTGTGACAATCGAATTCTTATAATTTTTGTGATTTCTTCGTTTTAAACTAATTCTTTGTGCTATCATAAATAGTTGGTTTAAAGTTGGTTCTTCAAATCTTAAAGCTTTTTAATGATTAAATCTTGTTAGCTATTTCTACAAGTGCGTCGGGAAATTGAGGATATTGATTTAGCTATTTCAACAATTAAATCCATCTTTAGAAAAGGAACTTAATCATGTTATTTCATGGTTAAAGCCAACTAATTGATCTTTTTGAAAGCCTATCTTTTATGCCCTTTATTGATCACGACTTAGCCGAGATTATCCTTGACCGGAAGAGCTTTTTAACTTATATCTTTCTTGTTGCTTTAATATTTACTTTCATTACAAATTAAACCAACCTGTAATACCCCCTGTTTATTTATTTTTATGGCATTTCTTAGTTGTTAATAAAATAAAATTGATTGTATGGTCCCTGTGGAGACGATCTTGCTTACCACTACTATAATTTAATTTGTTTTGGTGTAACAGGGTTTTATAAATTTATTTTTGGCGATTTCGACGTTCGTCACAGACACTCGAAAATAACTATATCCATGTATTGGTGTCAGGTCTTATTGCACTAGTAGTCCAATTATCCTTAGACTTGATATACTGGTTACCTTGTGTAGGGGTTGCTATACTTTAGGTCATACTTATTCATACCCTGGTGATCAGGACGACACGGGAGACTACGGGTATAGTAACATGTTGGTAAGCCGAGTAGTCAAGATGGGATCCATCACTCCTGATATAGTGATATAATGAGAGATGTACCTTAGATCCCCTTGTTGAAGAGGCATAATCATAAACCTCTGATCAAAGTATAAGATTGATAAGATGAGTTTCTAGTCAATCTTGATATATTATGGCGAGTGGTGTTCTTCGTAAACAAGACTAATTCTAGGATAGCTATGGGTATATATGAGCTAACACTTAATCCGAGCTCAATAAGCTGGATGGTACTTAACCTGATGGAATGAGTGTATTGTATTGGTTAATACTGCAGAACCGGATCAAGTCATAGGCACATGACGTTCCGAGTATCGGGGGATCATACGCCTTTGCTAGAAAACCCATTTGATCATCTAGAGTTACCGGGTTCCATATCGGTCTGGAACATTGAACCTAAAGGTTCTCGGGTGGGAAGCCAAGTTTAGGTTAACCTGTAGCGGCTCTATACTTCGGGATCCTATGAGGTCATACACTTTGGGTCTTTACCAAACTAAGTAAAGAACCTATAGACTGGGTCTATGCCTAGAATATTGAGGATGTCGAAATTGTCAGATTAATTATTAATTGATTGGACCAAATTAATAATCAAAGGGAATAAAAGAAAAAATAGGGAAAAATTTCACAGACTGAGCAATGGAATTTTTCCCCGTTGCGAGTGAACCCTAAACGAACATGGGATGTTCGTAGTGGGGCCTATGTGGTTGCCCCGCAAGCTGAAAAACTTGCGATCCGCTAGCGCGCGCGGTGTGCAAGCTCTCAAGCTTGGGCTTGCGGGAAGGCCCTCAAGCCCAAGCTTGCGGTATAAGACAAGCTCGCTAGGGCTTGCCTTGTGGAGGCAGCCGCGGGTTAGCCCACCAATCCAAGGGACCCGCGTGGTTAACCTGCACACATTATTTTTAAGGGGGAGTTTACAACTCCCCCTCTCCTTATAAATAGGTCTCCCCTTCTCTCATTATTCCACACTTCAGCTCAGCCTTTCTCTCTGAGTTTGACATCTCTTTCTTCGTGAGTTGTGCGAGATCCTCCCCGAGTTTCTCCAAGCAACGAAGAATTCTTTAGAAGGCTCTTTCTATTTTGAAGTGAGTCTTCTCAGTTTATATTTTTGGGTTGGTCTTCGAGCGGTCTAGCAACTACTGTCTATTAACGGGTTCTACCTCAACTAGGTTTGGGTCGGTGAAGATCCATATGTATCAATCATAGAGGCTATCCTAGTTTGGATACTTGTGCTAACTAAGTTCTGCTGAATTGCTCTAAGGGAATGCCGCATCCAAATAAAAGAGAGAAGCACATATCAATTGATAATACTCTAAACTTAGATGCTAGGGTTTCTTTTATAAGTTTTATGAACCTATTGGCATCTATGGAACGTTTCAACTTAGATTATATCAATCATGGCATGCTTAGGAGATCCTTTTAGGTTAATTTTAAAGTTTGAAATTCCACCTTACAACGTTGCATGTTCAATTACTATCTTGATTAATCAACAACAATATCACAGTCACCTCCTACATTTTTCTTAAAATGTAACCAATAAAGATCCCAAATATGAAGATTGTGAACATCCCTTTTCTCCCCCAACCTTCTTTTATTGTATCTCCTTCGATAAGCCTCTTCAATACCTTAGCAATCATTCTTCTTCTGTTACTATCAACCACCGAATCAACCCACCTAAAGAACCCACACTTGTTGATGCCGCTATCAAACACAGAAATTGAAATGAATATTAAAAATTTTCAAACGAAAATTTCACAAATTAAATGTAAATAACTCACTCTATATCTTCTACAAGCGAAAAACCTTCGACTTGGGTTATCATCACTCCATGATACTTTCAGATTCGCGAGTTGCCTACAATCACCATTTGGAATTTCAAATTCGTTCAAACCTAGTTCCATTTCATACCACAACGAATAATGAAATCGAATTAAAAAGATATAAGTAACGAAAATTAAACAGTAATTTGTTGTCTCAGAAGAAAATTTTGGGGATGAAGGAGAAGAAGCGTTTGAGTAGAGAATTCGGGATTTGAGATGAAGAATTAGGGATTTGAGAGGGAGATTTAATATTCTAACTGTTACCTTTTATTTGAGTCAGAGTTTTTTTTTTATTTCTTTTATCATAAGAAGGAGTTCATGCGCCTTTTCAACACGCACGTTGCTATGTCAATAAGAGGGGGGGGGGGCTGGCTCAAATAGACGATTTAACCAAGTTAAGGGGACTGGTGTAGACGTGTTAAAATTGGAAATGCTCGCTCGTAAAATGTGCCAAGTTAAGGGGCTAGGTATGTTTTAGGCCTTCATAATTTAATATCTAAATTAAGGCCTATGTATATAACCTATATAAACATTAGTATATATGTTTAATTTGTGATAAATTGATGAGAAATTTGTTTTCAATGGATAACTTAAAATTAGGGAAGTGTCCAGGGGAAGCATGATATCCAATCTTATCCAAGCTCGGCCCAGCTAACAATTATCAACTTTTGATTTGGTTCGAGTTTACAAGATATGTCAGTCAAGCCATGAAAATATTTTTCGAAATTTGGTTGAATTAAAGAAACAACAAATTTATACAACTATGTCAAAATTTTACTATCTTAATTGGAATTATTGAATATACTAGGTATATTCAACTCAATTTTAATAAACAAAATTATAAAATTCCAAAATAATAATTAAATATAATATAATATAGATTTAATAAAAATATTATTAATTGGCACATGACCGAGTTGATTTATGAAAAAGTCAAGCTCGATCCATAACATTTAGAACTTTAAAGTGTTTAAACAGGAGCTTTGCTTTACTGGTTAACCTCTTGTCGAGCTTATTGAAAAATGATTATGACTTGCCTAGCATTGTTGTCATGAAAAGTTTCATTTAACAAATTTTTATTAGAATAATATATTTTAAGATTGCACGACAGGTTGACTCTTAATACTAATTACTTAGAAACAGTTTGTTATTAATTTTTAAAACTATTTGATATAATAACCTAAAAAATTTTGAAAATGCAACTTGTCGGTAAAAAAAAAAAGGTTAGAAAAGCAATCCACACTAAACATATCAGCTCAATCAATATAAAGGGATTAACTTGGGCTAAGTACGTACCCCATCTCCCTGAGATATCAAAGGAAAAAAACAAGAATCAGTTTGGCAAAAGGCCAAAAAAGTGCTCTTTCTAGAGTAAAGAAGCCACTCAATGGACCACCACTACGACATTTCAAGAATATTTTGGTATGGAAAATTCGAAATAAAAATGATAAAAAGCCGGTACAATCGCCACTAAAATTTAAAACCCTCCGTTTTATGCAAAACCGCCCTTCAAGAACCACCGCCACGTCTTTCTTTTCTTTTCTCTATAACCACTACTGGTACCTCTCTTCCTCATCACCATCACTGACCTCACCTTCCTACCCAACACCATCATCATCATCATCATCATGTGTGTTTCCCATCAACGCCTCCCGCCGCCTCCGCCGCTTCCTCCCTCGAAGCCTGTCGAGGTTCGATCTGTTTGGGGTAATAATCTTGAATACGAGTTTCAGATCATCAGATCCCTAATTGATACGTATCCTTTGATTTCTATGGATACGGAGTTTCCTGGTGTCGTTTTCCGCCCCAAAGCTGATGATTATTTCAATTATTATCGCGATCCCCACTCGTCATACGCGAATCTTAAAACTAATGTTGATATGTTGAATTTGATTCAAGTTGGGCTTACAATTGCCGATGAGGATGGGAATTTGCCAGATCTTGGTACTGATTGTTGTTATATTTGGGAATTCAATTTCCGTGATTTCGATGTGTCGCGTGATGCCCACTCGCACGACTCTGTGCAGATGTTGAGAAGCCAAGGGATCGACTTCGAGAGGAATCTTGAGTCTGGCGTCGACTCGGTGAAATTCGCTGAGTTGATGATGTCTTCGGGGCTCGTGTTGAATGAATCAGTGAGTTGGATATCTTTTCACGGCACTTACGATTTCGGTTACTTGATCAAATGCTTGACTCAGAGAGTGCTTCCGGCGGAATTGCCGGAGTTTCTTCACTTTGTGAGGTTGTTTTTCGGAGATAGGGTGTTCGATGTCAAGCATATGAATAAATTCTGTGGCTATTATGGTGGGTTGGATCGGGTCAGTATGGCCCTTGGTGTGGAGCGGGCTGTAGGGCAGAAACACCAAGCCGGGTCGGATAGCTTATTGACATTGCATACATTTCAGAAGATGACAGAGAAGCACTTCAAGGACGGAACATTAGACAAGTACGCTAATGTTTTGTTTAGTTTAGAGGTGACTTCATGAAATAATTTGGCTGTAGATTTATCTTTTTTCTGAAATTAAATTGGGTTTTCTTGTACACATTTGCAGTTTTAATAGTAGCCATCGATTTCAGTTCTTTTGGCTATCTAAAACTCTACATTTCGATTTGATCCTGCTGTCATCTTTTGGGGCTTCAATTATAGTGTTATGCTTGGTTTTATGAGTGAAGAACGCTTGTGCTCGCTTCTGACTTCCTTTTCCTGCTTAACTGCACTAACTGTGATAATACTTGCACTTTCAAATAGTTTAAATTGCTGAAAAGCTTGCTTATGGTTCATCTTCTGGATATTATATAGGATTTAGGAGAAATTAGCATCTTAGCATTTTGTGTAGAACTCTAGATACCGCAAATTAGTTGCTTATTTTCATCCCAGGATTACTTTAACCTGTATCATTTTTGTTGTTACTGTATCAGTACTGCATTGTTGTTCCTGTCAAGTGCTTTAAAGGACAATGGGGTTAGTGTGGAGAAAATCATCAAAAGGGTTGCTTCTTTTTTAGGATTCTTTTTTATGAATATTGAAGCATTTGATGCTAAGAACTTTGACTTAGGGATTAGAATTATATATTGCATAGCCATAGAGCAATTCCATTACAGTGAGCTGTATGAATGAAACAACACATATTTTTGAGAATCTGTACATGACTTGTACATACTATTTAGTTTGCTTACATGACAGTTATTATGTGTGCTTCAGGACCTGTACATTTATATAACCTGGCCTTAACTCCAATTTGATTTAATCAACCATATCGAAAATTTCTTATTTTATTTTTGTGATACACATTGAAATATTGAAGACATACTCGATTAACCATTATTTTATCCTTTCAAGCAACTTTTGTAGGCTCAATTACCCTTGGTTTTTTCAAGATCACAGTATACCTACATAAAAGGTTACATGTAAGAGCATGAAGAATTCATGTGTAGTTTGTGGGTTATAATTGTACAGCTGTTATTGCTTAGTACTGAACTTGAGTATGATGCTGTGGAACATATCATGAATCTAGCACCATCTCCTTGTAGTTCATAGATCGATCAATGGGTGCTTTTCTGGAAACAGATCTATGGATCATTTCCTCCTTTTCTTTTCTCAGAAATAAAGAAGTTGTAACTTATGGGGAATATGTCAGTGATAAACAGATTCTTTAATCATATATATTTGCAACTTCGGTATCTGGCATTCTATCCAGTTATCTGTTGCTGTTTTACTTATTTTTCAAATTCTCAAACTTCCAGCATTGCTAGTTGAATTACTGGGGTGTTGATTTCCTAGACGGTGTATCCTAGAAGCAATGCAATTGTCATTTTTCATTGAAGTCCTTGTGTTTACCTTTATATGTATGTTCTGGAGTTATTTTCCCCTTCATCCTGAGACTTTTGTTGACTGCAAGTCTGCAACTCATGATGGCTAATTTCCATATACAGCAAAGTATACTTAATTCCCTCTCTCTAGTATAGTATTCATTGCTGACTAAGCGTTTGGATTGTTTCTTTTCTCAAGTAATGATAGCTAAATATATTATCATGCTTGAAGCTCATTCTAACAGTCAAGAATCTTATAAGCATGCAGTTCTCATAGTAGTCAAAAGCACAGCGAAGCGCACCATGTGCGCTTTTGTTGAACACAAAGCGCAGGGTGCAAAAAGCGCAAAAAAGTGCGCGCTAAGAAAAAAAAGCGCACATGGCCATATTTTAATGAATTTTGGATTTCAATGACTTGTTTTTTTTGTTGTAGACTATTGTGACATGTAATATTTTTAATATTTATTTGTTTTAAGTAGCTATGTTAATAAATTTCCAAAACGTATAATATATTGGATGAACTTATCATAGTGTGCTTTTGTTTTCCAAAGCGAGCGCTTTTTTTGCGCTTTGTGTAAAAGCGAGATCCTAGCGCTTTGCGCTCTCGACTACTATGGCAGTTCCTATTCATGATATGCTGCGGTTCTGAATCTGATATTGGCAGTTGTGAACAGTGTTTTAAAAGACGCTACGTGCTAGTCGGGCGGCTAGAGCCTCCGAGGGTCTAGGCGGGGATTAATCGAGGATTAATCGGGACCTAGGCGGGGATTAGGCGGGGTATTTTTTAAAATATATAATATTTATTAACAAATTAAAATAATAAATTTAGGGTACACGTAAATTTTTATATAATAATACTAAAAATTCATATTTGTAAGCTTTGGCGACAATTTTTTAGGCTTTGGTGACATTTCTAGGCTTTAGCGACACTTTTTTCTATCTTTGGCGACGTTTTTCTGAGTTTTGGCGACAATTTCCATCTTGACCACCCGATTACATAAAATCGGGGCGGTGTTCTAAAAATCCCCGCCTAGGCGCCTCCTAGGTGGCCGCCTTGACCGCCTTTTAAAACACTGTTACTTAATCACTTGTAATTTTATAACTTCCTATGAAGTTAAAT
>CATIWQ010024954.1:0-12440 GCA_949673415.1 Euphorbia schlechtendalii
ATATACACACACACACAATGTATACCTATAAAATATATACCTATATAGGTAGAATAGGTATATATGTATATATACCTATATATGTATACCTATAAAATATATACAATGTAGGTATTCTAAGTGAATCTTAGTAGAATATTAAATGGTTGCTGAACGATTTTCTTATTTAATTTGCGTTTAGATATTATATTTACGGAAGCAGTGACCAATTGCAGGGATAGCTCAGTTGGGAGAGTGTCAGATTGAAGATCTGAAGGTCGCGTGTTCCACGCTGACCGCATTTTTTTTTTTTACATTTTTCATTTTCTTTCATTCCATAATTATACTTGAACTTGAACAAACAAAAACACAACTTCAACGTAAATACATATTTCAAGTATTCATAATGCCATATGAATATGGCATTAAATTTTCAGCTTAAACCGTCATTCAGTTTGGCTTCGCATTATAAACCATTACATTTTTCATCCATTCTATAAAGCAATGTGATTTGGTCAACAATGATGCTAAAAGATCACAAATTTAATATTATTTTGGTCCTTCACATTGCCTAAAAAAAATTTTCCGCAACATCGAAACCGGCTTTCACTGGAAATAGGATCGAAATACGTACACATAAACTTTATGCAGCCATGGCCAAGCAGAAAACAAACACTATGCATTTCATTTTCACTTACAGTAACTTTACACGAGATGTCCTACTCGATCGATCCTATATACGCTACTTAATCACTCATTACTCCATTCCCTACAAAAATTCAACCTTTTTAACTCAAACCGTGGCTATCTCGGTCGAACAATAACGTTTCATATATCACATCAAAATACTACACCTACAATTCATTAGGACGAACCGCTACATTCCCCTCAGACGTCGCCTCTGCCACGTCAGCAGGCTCTTTTCCAGCCTCCCCGCCATCAAGACCTCGTTTTTCTTCTGGAACTTCAACCGGGTCAACAGAAAGATTCGAGCTTTGGTCAAACCGGTCCAACGCAACACCTGAGGATACTTGATTTGATGGTTCGAGAATAGAGGATGAAGCGACATTGCTTCCTTCTATTATGCTGCTTGGAAATTGCTCGAATATATTTGATCGCCTCTTCTTTTTCTTCTTCAATTTCCGTCTCGGATCTCTCGGTTTTGATGGAGGTGGGCCCGGGATGTCGAAAGGAGGAATGCTCGGCTTTCTGCTTTCCCCGTAAATTACACGAACCGACTGAGCTATGGCGGTCACAGTTGGTGGCAGTTCGGGTTCTGGTAATTTTTCCGGCGCATTTACCGCTTCCCGGAGCCAATGAGGTAGCTTGTTCTTTGGCGAACTACTTCCAACAATTTCTTTTCCCTTATTGAATAAATTCGGCAGCTTTCTATGCCTCGAAATACCGTTTTCCTCTCGTCTAGGAAAATCAAGCGCGCTGAAGTTGTTGTTCAATCCCAGCGAGCCTAAATTGCTTGCCCCGAAAGAATTGAGCAAAAACGGCATTTCGTTGAAATTACTAGAAGAGGGTCCAGAAAATTTCTCGGGATTGTTCCAAATAGGAATCGGCCCGAAATGATCGGACGGCTCGAAATGCGGCAGGCTCGAAGAGGAGAGATCGCCGAACCCGAGTTTCATGTCTGTCAAATGATGTGGCTGGAACTTCGATGATGTGGCGTGTCTACTACTGTGCAACGCCCGCTCCATCATTCCTTCGGGAACGCTCGGGAAAGAGGATTTCGGCAATCGGGCGGTCTTTGGGGCTGCCTGAGACGGTGGATCGATGATCTTCGCTTGTTCTTCCTCCCATCGAGCCGCCAGATCTTCCCATGACTTAAACTTGGAGAATCTCAGCCGTTGATCCCTAAGCATCGTCTCCCAATTGCCCCGCCCGTGTCTTCGAACACCGATCCACAGAGAATCGAGTTCGTCTTCAGACCAACCATCGATTCTCGATTTCTTTCTGAACAAACTATTCGATCCAGTCCCAGCCCCGGTCCTCATCATTATGTTTTCGAGAACTTTTCTGTGGTTTTCGGGAAATGCTTGCAAGTTATTAGACTGTAAATGTCCTAAACCCATCGTTGGGGGCATCTCTTTGTCAAGCTGATTAAATCTCGGTAAATCTTGGGAGGGGAGTTTCAAATTGGGCAACAATGGCATCGGTGGAAGGTCCCGAATAGAGTCGGTTATAGCTTCGAGTCTGTTCCCAAGCGATAAGCCCGGGAATAAGTCATGCTGGGGAGCTGGCAAGCCCTTGACGGGTAACGGGAATCTGGGCAGCAGTTTCTCGTCGAACGGCATGTTGGGTAGGGACATTTTTTCCTGGAAATCAGCGAAACTCGAACTGGGACCCTCGAAAAGCTCAGAACTTTTTCCATGCGGGAAAGGTAGAGGATACTGCAAAAACACGAGAACGAAAATCCCGAATCAGGATAAAATGACATGTATGAGAAAATCAGAGAAAATACCAATATAAGTAGGCTCAATGCATGGGGACCACCCTGAACTTTCAAAAAGCGCACCAGTTTGCCTCCCCACCCCCTCAATGCCACGTGTCAGCTTGTGATTGGTTTAATTTTTTCAAAGACGTCATTTTTCTCCTCTCTCAAACATGCAGCTGACATGTGACATTAAGGGGGCGAACTGGTGCAATTTTTGAAAGTTCAGGGGGCAAATGGGAGTTTAGGGACAAGTTCAGGGGGATCCGATGTATTAGGCCATTTAAGTAAAGAAAAGAATACCGGAATGAACGGGAGCCTTCCATCTGAGAAGCTGCTTTTGAGGGGCTGCTGGAGAAAATCCGCTGGCAAATCTCGGAACTTCGATTTTTCAGGGGTAAAATCGTGACGCTCCACGCCTGTCTCGGTTGAAGTTCCAGCAGAAGGAGGAAGGCTAAACGGAAACTCGGGCCCACTCGCGGCCCTCCTTTGCCTACTATTGGATCGTGACGAGCTTTTGTGGTACGACTCCAACTGGGCGGCATTCGGAGCACACAACCCCAAAACGGGTAACAAGCTGTAGTTCAAGTGGCCAACAGAACTGTCAGAAACGTCCAAATGAGAGCTCGTTTTATGCTTCGATAACTGACCCAACCATAAAGTCGAGTCAGCCCTGCTTTTTTGAGCGTCTAATGCTTGTTGGATTTGATTATCGTCTCGCTCCATTGGCGACGGCCTTTCAAATAAGTCCATTGCTCCATCCCTGTCCTGAGACTCGGGTACTTGACTATGGTTTGGCTCTTCTACAGAATTACGCTGAGCAAGCCGCTGTTTTTGCCTAGCGCGGAGCTTCGAACTGAACCAGAAAAAACAGTCAGTTTCATTTCGTGAACCGTAAAACACAAGCTACCGTCTCATTTCCAAGAAAAATAAAGGGATGCCAATGATTTCAAAGAATTATTCTAAAACCATTTTTATTTTACTAGTTAATTCACTTTTTTGTATGAAGACTACAAACGAATTTTTTACACTGAATTGAACACGAAACAGAATATTCTAGATAACTGGAGAGAACTTGAAAATAAAAGTTAATGCAAGTTGACAAACAAATCCTTATTTTGAAAATCCGTATGAATCGAACGGTAGAAATGAGTACAAAATTTGTCAATCTAATATGCATAGTCAATTAAAATAGTTGGGATGCAATGATACACAATATTATATACCAAATATGGGGTATTTTGGTTTACTATATTTATAATGTTTTTTGGTAAATATATGGATAACAAATAGTCAAAATCTATAATTCTAATTCAGGAACTAACCTGCATTTAAAATTAATTAAAGTGAGTTAAACGGTGATTAAAGGATGCGAAAAGTAGCAAAATTTGAACAATATATAGGTATAATTGTCATAACTTGACATAAGTAGTCAACGCATAAGAGAGGGGAAAACAAGAGAGCAAGAAAAACGTGTTACGAAAAAAGTACTCAAGAAAGTTTGAAGTCACAGGTTAACAAATAAATCATTTTGCATTTACAAACTGTTTTGAATTCATGCATATTTGTGAATTACAATTCATTTCATCACTGAAGTTCAAACTTTTAAGCTGTGAAATTGAACATACCATGTTGTTAGAAATAAAATTCGCAATTTCAAATATCAGAATTTAGTATTACTGGAGGAATTTTTTAACATCCCACCAAATTGGTCTCTCTAACTTGGGTAACATATTTAATTTAAGTAACAAGGTCATCCTACAATTTCGCAATTAATTTTCCGAATTTCTGTTCAAAAAACTCAAGGGGGACGATATCTCGTCATGAATGCCCTGCAATTTCAACCAAACTTAACTGTTAACATGCATAATTTAAGTAAATTGAAAAACATTTCTTTGCTTTCAGGAAAACCGAATCCAACTATATGAATCTATCTAGAATCAGACAACTCTACCAGCAACGCAATAGCTCTGAATTCCTTATAGAAACCTAAAGAATACGCGATGCTAAAATCGGATTCTAACGCATCAGAACTCAAAATCAACACATTCCTCCAAATTGGCATCTCTCACTTGAACACCAATTTTTAAGCCGCGAGATTTTGCTAGAAACTAAAGTCACACATACAATTATAAAATTCAGTCCAAATAATCCTAGGTGAACTATTTCCCGTCAGAACTTCGAGCGATATATAAAATTATGACAAAGTAGCTGAATGAAGTGAAAAGTACAACTTACTATTTTGCTTTCAGAGCTCGTCCAGCTGGCGTATATTCCCGCTCTGGCTCTGGCTCTCGTTCTTCATCTGCGCCGCTCTGTTTCAGCACATCGCGAAACTGCATTTCAAGAAAATGTTCATCAGTTAGCCTCGGCAATAAAAAATTTAATTATATAATGGAAGAACATAATATATACCTCAGTCATTAGTTCAGTTGGATGAAGAGCATAAGCTTCTCTGTACGAAACTGCTTTCCTCTGGCGCTTTCCACGACCAAGAGCAGCTTCTTCCTCGCTTTGATATTTTTCCCATCTAGAAAGCAGGCCATAGGATAAAAAAGTAAGTCCGTTGGTAATTTAAATGTAAAAAGAATTGTAAGAATTTAGTAGTTAGAGAATGATTAACAGGCGCGACGAAACGAAAAAAAGTTAAAAGGCTACACAAATAAGGATTTGATGCCAATAAGTTATGTTACGTTACAATTCAACATGCATAGGATCAGAACACGTGTCGCTAAGATCATCGAACGGTCAGAAAGAAGGTATAATTTCTGTAAGAATCTTAACCAGTTTTGGGAACAATACAAAATAGGTTATTATAAGCAATTTATGATTGGTGGAAATAACTAATGAATTATGAAGACATAAAATTTCAAGTTCAACAATCGAACGCGCACAGTTAGAAGCGAAGTATAAATTAATTGAGTAGGATCTGTTAAAATACACAAGAAATTTTATGTACATTTCCCAACCAATTCAATAATTACATAAAATATCACAAAATTAAGCAACCTAATTATGCAATTATAACCAAACCTTAATCCTACGATAGGTGTGGTCGGCTCAAGGATCCTAATTATCACGAACCAAAAAACTAGCCATCCATTTTTCTCACTGACATCATGAGAACAATTTTGTTGATTTGTAAGAAAAAAAGAACAGGGCAAAATCCTAAACTAAAACTAAGTTCAATGATTTCATTGTTCAGATGAGGGGAATCCAGAAAGGTATATGGTCAAAATTGGCAACTTTTCTCTAGGAAATCAAGTTTGAGCATTTGAGTTGGGTAGTGAGATTTTTGCTTAAAAAAAAAGATATTAGTGTAGAGACAAATTGATAGTAAAGGAAAACATACAAAAAAGAACAATATCTTCATTACTGAATCTATAAAACTTCTGAAGATCGCAAATTCTTTATATTCGAAACCCCTTAGATTAAGTTAACCATATAAACCAGTGTCCCATTCAATAACAAAATAAGGAGAAAACATCTAGCTTAACTGCTTAAACTTTAATTAGATAAAACTACTATTCCATCACTTAACAGTGTTGTTGAAAACCATGATTATTTCACTACTAAAAAAAATAAAAAAATGCAAAACCAGCTAAATCCATGATTAAGAAACATTTTTTTCTTTATTTCATAGTGATTGTTTTGAATGTGATACAGAAGAATTTCTATTCCAAAATATCATTATTTCTGTAATCTTTTAAGCTTCAACTTTGGACATATCATTGTCTTTCAATATGTACACAAGATCTCCGAACAATATGTCATTGGCTGCATCAGATACTCAAATAAAAAATTATAATATTAAAGCACCTACCAGTAATGATATTTAATTTTCTTGATACATAAATTCTACTGATTCCTCCAATCTAATTCAATTTCTCAAGGTACAAAATGAGAAAACACTATGATGTCAAATCTTGAGATGGAACTAAAACAAACTTGTGTTAACTCAAAAATTTACTTTAACAAAAATTTGAGCATACACAAACTTAAAAAGAGATCACAAATAATTTCCCCTACTGCTTCCGGGTGCTACTACACAGGAATTATTCTCATTTAACTATATATTAGTCTTGTTTTGTTTCAAAAAAGTAAACAAAAAAAGATATATTTAACGTGGAAAAAAAAAGAAGAAAAGGAAAGGATTAGCAGGCTGACAACAAATAAAGGGCTGCCTCACCTTGACCGCAAAAGCCTTTCCCATTCATTTTCTTCTATGGCAGTAACTGCATTATCCTCTTTCTTGTCATTTTGTGCACAAATATCGTCATCCACGCTAGGAGATGCATCGCCAGCCCCTTGTTCTTCTGGCGTCTCGTCATTCCACTCCACAGACTGAATAAAGAGAAAACTTAGTTATCAGCCAATCAGAGCTTATGAGATTTTCAACTCTGTGACCCTTGAACGATGAATCTGATTTGACATCTTGACTTTTAAAACACGTGAGAATTGTTAAAGTCCGTAAATTACTATAATTGATGAGAAGTACAACCTTGAGCAACTTGAATGTTTTTTTGGATGACAGGTCAACAACATAACGATAGCGAAATTTGTCAGGGATTTACTAGGCCACTGCACTTCAAAATGCCATGGAATGAATATTATACATTCCATGATTTGTGATCTTCATTGGCCTCATTTCTCATATGAGATAGTTCATAATTGTTTTCATCTTTTCCTAGGTTCTACCAAAGCAGTTGCACTTCTATCATAAGATAATTTCGCAGGGGTTAAGTTAGACAGTTGAAATTTTGTTCAGTTTTAACAGCTTACAATATAAATCAGGATAAATATTCAGTTGTTCTATCAATTCTAGCTTCCTAACTTTCACGAAAAATTAAAATTTATGTTCCCATCACCACCAATCAGTCTCAAGGAAAATACGATCACAAAGTACAGAGAACTCAACATCTGCACAATCCGTCCAAATTTTATATTTTTTTTCTTCCAACTTCAGTGAAATGATCTATAGTTGTTGAAGGCATTCAAGAAATATAGTACTCAAGAAATTGGAAGTCAATATCTATATCAGGCTGACCATTTTTTCTCATTCTCTATTCTTCTTATGCCTAACATTGTTGTCTAATCATACTCCAGAAACCTTAGACATCGAAGTACTATCTTAATGAGCCATGAAACTCAAGTTTCGAGCTGTCTTAAATCATTGCCTAGCATGCATTACTATGGTTGGTTTCGTATTCAATGTAAAAGGAAATATCAATCATTCATGACCTTTGAATATATTTATAAAAAAATCACAGTTTTCCCATGAAATGAATATAAAGGCATCACCTTTACAGAGCCAAGCATGTCGCTCTCAAACTCCACTTCAGCCACATCAGTAGTCCCAGATTGAAGATTTGACCGGTCAAGCAATTTCGCGATCGCACTTTCATCCCACACGATCTTATTCCCGCCATCTGTACATTTGTCCTGATACACATCACCAAGTCCTCCACCTCTTTTCCTCTGCTTGTGCTCTGTATCTATAACTGCATCATCTTTGTTGTTTTTACTTTCATCACTCTCTTTCCCATTAGAATCGACAAAAAGCTCCTCTGTTCCCCAACGAAGAATATCTTCCACTTCCTTTTGAGACCCGGACTTATTCACAAAAAGCTGATCAAGCATCAGTTTCTTCTTAGCGAGCTGCAAAATACGCTCTTCGACACTTGCACGAACAACAAGCCTGTACACCAACAATCTTTTCGACTGTCCAATTCTATGTGCTCTGTTCATTGCTTGGATATCAGCATGTGGGTTAAAATCAGAATCATAGATAACAACAGTATCGGCTGTTGCCAAATTAATTCCCAAACCACAAGAACGTGTCGATAACAAGAAGACAAATCGGCTTTTGTCCTGATTAAACCGAGCTATTGCTGTCTGACGATCAGAGACTGATACCGATCCATCAACTCTCTCGTATGTTTTAGGGCCAAATTCTATAGTCAAATAATCCTCGAGAATATCAAGAAGCTTAGTCATCTGAGAGAAGATAAGAACTCTATGGCCTTCCTTATACAATGCTCTCAGCATAGAATGCAGAACTGTCAACTTGGCTGAAGCTTTTATTCTCATTTCATGAAGGAATTCTATCGACCCAGAATCAGGTTCCGTACCTGGTATAAGATAAGGATGATTGCAAATCTTCCTAAGCTGCATAACAATGTTCAGCATCGATTGCTGAGCGACTCCTTTCCCGATATTTCGTAATACCTGATAATTCTTTGTTAGCATTGCACGATAGTATTCGGCTTGGATAGAAGTCAACTCAACAGGAACCATTCGTTCGGTCTTAGGAGGAATATTCTGCATTGCATCCTTTTTAAGCCTTCGAAGCATATGAGGAGCAACGAGTTTTTTCAGTTCCTCCACCTTTTCCGCAGTTGTAAGATCGTTAAATTTCTCTTCAAACGACGATAGAGAAGGGAAAGAAGATGGCTGCAAGAAATTCAGTAAATTATACATCTCACCGATATTATTTTGAAGAGGGGTACCAGTCAAGAGTACACGATGCTGGAAAGAGAACGAATTGAGCAAGCTAAACAATTTACTTCCCGAATTTTTTAAACGGTGGCCTTCATCAACTACTAGAACTTCCCACGGAACTCCTCGTAAATGGGAGGAATCGGCAAGGACCATTTCATAAGTAGTCAAAATAACGTTGAACTTGTAAGAAGCGGTTTTCTTATTCATTCCCCCATTCGGAATACTAGCGTGCCACTCATGCTGGCGAATAATGGCCCTTGCTTTCGCACACCCGTGATATTCCACGACATTAATAGTAGGAGCCCATAGAGCAAACTCGGCGAGCCAATTAGGCATCGTGGAAAGTGGAACCAACACCAAACAAGGTAAAGAAGCTTTGAACTCGAAATACAGCGATGACATGAAAGCACAAGCAGATACCGTTTTTCCAAGGCCCATTTCATCTGCTAAGATCACGTTTTTTGATTTATGCCAGCATCTTCGCAACCAATTCAATGCTTCGAGTTGGTGGGGAAACAAGGCACCCCCTTCTAGTTCCTTAGGTTGTTCTGTGAGAGTGGAAATCTCGTTTTGCTGACCACCACGCTTCCCCTTCACAAGCTCGTCTCTTAAAAGATCATTTTCCAAAGTTTTGCGCTCTAACCGATCGAATATGTCAACCAAATGCGAAGAATTCAGACGAGCAAGCTCGTCAAGCCTCTCCCAAGTGCATTCATCGTAAGGAAGACCGGTCCATTTTACAAAAGCTTCCCGCGAACCGTCTTCGAATGTACGAAGCGCGATTACCCTTTGAGGCACCTTCCACTTTTCCTCGCATATATTTATCACAGCCATCCCGTACTTCGCCTTGTAATTCTCTAGTTTCCGTTTCGCAAGGGCTTTTAGCTGAGATTCGGATATCCAGCTATTGTGTATGTGAGACTTCCCTACCCATTTAACAAAGAATTCGTACGATGCTTTCGTCTCCAAAACAGCAGTCTTCTGAACTTTATTCGCTTTCATTTCAATATTCTCTTTGTTTTGAAATTTGGCTGGCGGAGCTAAGCCTGGTTCACAAAATTCGGAATTTTCGATCATATCATTTTTTTTCAAACCATTTTCAGTGATATCCTCTAACACCACATTTTCAGATTGTTTCACAGATTCTTCAGTTGTTACTGCTGACTCATCTCCATCTTTACCATCTCCGACTTTAAAGCTAGAATCTTTGCTGTCATTTCTAGCTAAATCATTGGAAATTTCTTTGCATTCTTTGCTACAAGATCTTTTATATACATGTATGTTATCTTCTCTAAAGCCCAACTTCGAGCTTTCTCCCTTGTCAACAATTTGGTTACTTCCAGAATCGCCACCCTCTACATTATTTTCAACTACTAAGTCAATATCAATATCACAGCTCAAAATTTCCTCCCGATTTTTCACCCCTCGCATAAGCAATTCATCAGTTGGTATCGAAGATTTTATGCATGAAGCACTACCTTTATCACCTTGGATTCGACATCCCAAAACCCTATCAACCTGTGATGTGAACAGCAAGAATTAATTTTTTTAGAAAAATATAAGCAATATATATGTGGAAGAGATATGCATGCAAAATAGATTAATTTCTCGATGAGTTGATCAACCTGTTGAAGTTCATGAACAGCATCTTCGGCAATTTGCTTTTCATCCGTGTTATTTTCAGCTTTGCCTGACTCGTCTAATGGGGATTTAAGTTCTTCAGTAAGCTTCTGTCAAAATAAGTAACTAAATGTAAAGGCCTTTTTCAATCAACTGTTTATACAAATTTTCTATGCGTGAGATGAACTTAAGTTACCGAATTTACAATCAAAAGCCCAGACAGCTAGCAAAACACTCCACGGAATGCATGAGCATGACATAACGGAAATAAAAGCTTAGTAGTCAAAAGAGATTCAAACTATCATATGCCAACAATAAAAATCAAAAGAAACTCATTGATTCTTAAAGATGAAATCAAATATCCAATCAATGAAGCGAAAAATGGAAGCCAGCCAGTTTTATTTATACCAAGAAGTTCTATTCTTTCAACGAGAAATTTCCAATAATCCACTAGGACGGCAAAAAACACAACCAAATAATCTAAAAACAATACCTCTTTCTTTTCCTGCATATCTAAGGTCTTGTTTCCCGCATCATTCTGCGATGAAGCTGCAGAACCCCCGATTTTGACCTTTTTTCGTTTTGGACGTGTTTTACTACTCCCAGACACTAAAGTACTGGTCTTCGATTCATGCTTCTTAGAACTACGTTTTCCCTTGTCAGCTCTCTGTCTCTTTATACCACCTCCATTTTCGCTTTCGTGTTTTCTTTTTCTGTCCTTTTTAGTGACCGCACCAATCGCAAGAACAATTTGTTTTACTGGTAATTCATCATTAAACGAAACCTCATTCTTCTCATCTAATGCTTCCTCATCCAACCCCGATTTCGCAAGTTTCGTTTGAGGTACAGATTCCTCGACAAGAGAAATCGACTTCTTGTCTGGTGGAGATTCAGGTCGAGACATATCAGGTTTCTTCTTTTCCTCAATATCGGAACCAACAACAGATGGATTGTTCGGTTTCTTGCGATCCAAGGAAGAATCGGGTTCTTTTTCATCAGAAATTACTCCCAAAGCTAACACGGATTTTCCTTTGCTGCTGGAGGACCTTTGTTTGGAAAGCATTGAGTTTCCGAAAAGCCTGGATAAATTTCCAGTGTCAGATGAACTTCCTCCGGTTTTCGAATTTTTAGAATAAATCTTCGTTCTTGCTCGCTTTGAAACGGAATCCAGTTGAGTAATCGACTTAAGGGGGTCGTTTATTTGATAGCACTTTGGGCATTGCCACTTCCCATTTGGGATGCGCTTCAAGTTAAGAATAAGAATGATTCTCAGAAAAGTCGTAAAGTATATGTATATGTATATATAATCCCGGATAACAGTTAGGAAACGTACCTTAAGAGGAGGATCGAGGCACTGAATATGATAAACCCTAGGACAGCTGTCGCAACACAGCAAGTTTCCGCCAAGATCACAGACCACACATTCATAGTAATACTAGAAAGTAAAAGATTAAAAGTCAATAATGTAACAGATCCCAAAAATATTAAACTTTCAATTCACGAGGAAAAAAATCTAAGATGAAACTCTGCGATAACCAATTGGTCAAAATACCAGATTTCCGAATAATACTGTTAGCAACTCAAAAGATGAATCTCGAATTCAACGTAACTAAGCCATTAAAAACAGTGTTGTTAAAAGGCGCCGATGCGCTCGACTAAGCGCTGAGGTGAGGCGAGGCAGAGCTAGACCGCCTCTCCGACCTCAAGGCGCCGTGACATCAAGAGGCGACGCCTAAGCGAGCGCCTCCAGGCCGGTATTGAGGCGCTCGACTCAGCGCCTCATTGAAGAGGCGAGTAAATTTGAAATTAATCATGAAATAATTTAACTAAAAAAAGGACAGGTGCTTTTTATTAGGTCTTAATTGAAAGAAAACACTGAAAATGGGAATAAATTACTAAC
>CATIWQ010024965.1:0-14629 GCA_949673415.1 Euphorbia schlechtendalii
TATATATACGGTTTGATTTTTATTTCGGTTTCGTTATAATAACCGAAACCGAATCGAATCGAACCCGAAATTTTTAGAATTATAAAAATCGAAATCGATCCGAAATAAATTCAGTTCGGTTTGGTTCGGTTATTCCTATCAGGTTTCAGTTTGGCTTTTGGTTACGGTTCGATTCTGCTCACCCCTAGTAAGGATGTTGATAGGCTTCTTATCATCCTCATCTGAGCTTAATTCGGCCAATGAAGGAGGTTTTCACTCCTGCTTCTTCAAAGAGAACATTTGAGCCATCTTTTCTTCTGACGCTACCTTCTTAGGAATAAGAACTACAACATTTTCATCAATCAATGACTTACTTCTAGTGACTCTACTTCTTTTGGCTTAATGGCAGGCTTCCTCTTTCTCTTTGATGATTGATCTTTTGGAAGTTTCAATTTTTCACCTTTCTTAGCCAGCCTACTTTCTTTTTCTTTTTGGTTCCTAATTTTGTCTTTTGTCTTTTCTAAAAACTTCTTCTTTGTCCCATTCCATATCATAATTAACTTTCTTTAAGAACGTTTCCTTAACTATCTCACTCCCCAAGCTTCCTTCTTCTTCAGAGCAATCCACTTTGTAAAAGGATAGAATTCTACTGATGTATTTGTGATTCAACATATGTTGCATGATGATCACCGACCAATTGACTGGCTTCCCCTCTACTAGATGGAACAATATATAGTGTTCATAGTTAGATATTGCATTTGTTGAGTAAAGCTTTTGTAAGAGGAGATGAGCCATGAGAAATTGCCAGTATTTGAGAACCTAAGACATGTGGGTGCTTATCTTCTCAACAAACCATCCTTTTGGCATATAAGCCAACTTATTATAAGATACCAATTCTTCACTTCCTCTTCTCAATGCAATACTTCCATCTTTGAGATTTAGTAGTCTGGCGAGATAACTCGGAGTGATGGTGATCTCCTTTCCCTTAACCTTCATCTTCAATTCTTCTTCACTAGCCGTACACTTTTGTAGATTATCATAGAATTCCATGACTAACTTTGGAAAGGTTTTCTGTTTAAGCTTCATCAAAGTGGCCAATCCATGCTTTTCAATGGTTTTTTATAAGGATATGTGACAAAGAAAGCGTTGTCACCGAGATAATGCTGAGGGGTTATGGAGGTGGGATTTGACTTATATTGAACAGGTATAAAGGTCTTTTGAGGGATTTGAATAATAACTGGGTTTGATCTTTTGGGAGCTATGATTAGAGAAGAGAGTTCAGAAGCTGAGATGAAAGGATTTTTGGTGAAGTGATTTGAAGATGAATAGTTGAGAGAAATTTATACTGTTTCTTTAGAGGGGTAGCTGAGTAATTTACTCCATTTTAAAATCGTGACGGTTACACCATTTACTGTTAAAACATAAGTAGGTTATATAGGTGTAACTGACAGTAGAATTTGAAAGGTTTTTACTATAGATTTGGCAAATATTTCAGGTTTTTTAATTTTGAATTTTGTATCTATCACGGGTTATAGCATCTGACTTTGCACAAAGGATAGTTCTTCAAATGGATTCATTCTTCTGAGTTATTCTGAAGTTAGCTTTTCTTTTGAGATTGTTATCTTCTTCTGAGATGATTTCACACAATATTGCTCATTCCAATTTCTTCTCTGAGGTAAACAAATTGATCTTTACTGAGGTGTTTAGTGGAAATATCAGCTCTCTGATCTTCAATGGATATGTATACCAACTTGACATCCTTTTCAACACATGATCTCTAATGAAGTGATGTCAATTGTTGACATGCTTCATTTTGCTATGTTGAACAGGATTCTTGGATAAGTCAATATTGCTTTTATTGTTACATAAGACTTGAATGCAATCTAACTTCAAGTTGTTGCTTTATCTAGAGGACTTGAGCAACACAACTACCCGCTGCCATATATTCTGCTTCTATTGTGGATAATGTAATAGAAGTTTGCTTCTTACTATCTCCAAGGAAGTGACATCCTCTACTTGTGCTCTTCCTTTCAAGTTGATCTCTTCCACAATCTGCATTTGTAAAACCTTTTAGTTAGAAGTCTCCATTGCTAGGATACCATGAACCAGCATATATGGTTCCAAGAAAATATCTCAAAATTCTCTTTATTGCATTGAGGTGAGATTCTCAGGGATCACTTTGATATCTTGTACAAAAGTATACAACATAATAACTATCTAGTCTAGTAGCTGTCAGATATAGTAGATATCCAATCATTCATCTGAAGAGCTTCTGATCAACTTTCTTTCCTTCTGAGTCTTTACTAAGAGTTATGTTTGATGCCATAGGAGTTAACAGCTCCTTTCCTTTCTCTATACCGAACTTCTTAAGTATTTCTTTAGTATATTTTGATTGATTGATGTATATTCCATTCATGCTTTGCTTGATTTGTAGACCAAGAATGAATGTTAGTTCTCCCATCATGGACATCTCAAATTCATTCTTCATCTGAGAGCTGAATTCTCTACAAAGTTTATCATCAGTGGAACCAAATATGATATCATCAACATATATTTGCACAAGAAGAATATCCCTATTTCTTCTTTTGATAAACAGAGTTGTGTTTATTTTGCCACTGATGTAGCCTTTGGAGATAAGGAAATTTGTTAGTCCTTCATACCAAGTTCTAGGAGCTTGCTTAAGACCATATAAGGCTTTCTTTAAGTTGAAGACACGGTTGGGATGTTTTGAATCTTCAAATCAAGGTGGCTGCTTTACATAGACTTCTTCTTCTATGACTCCATTGAGAAATGCAATTTTGAAATCCATCTGATAGAGTTTGAAACACATATGAGATGCAAAAGCATAGAGGATTCTGATAGCTTCAAGTCGAGCCACTGGAGTAAATGTTTCATCGTAATCAATTCCTTCTTGTTGATTATATCTTTGAGCAACAAGCCTTACCTTGTTTCGCATCACATTACCATCTTCATCAAGCTTATTTCTGAAGACCCATTTGGTTCCAATGATGTATTTTTTATTTGGTGCTGGAACTAGATCCCGAACATCATTCTTAATAAATTGATCTAGTTCTTCTTGCATAACCATTAGCCAACTTTTACCATATTCTGCATCTTCAAATTTCTTAGGTTCTATGATAGATGCAGTTGGATTTTAAGTTAAGAAAATAAGTTTTGTTGGTTCTAAGTTTAGAAAAATTGAAGAACCTCAAAGTCTTCAGAAAGAACCTAAAATCATTAGAAGAGAAGTTTTTGAACCAACAACCATCAGAAGAAGTGTTGCATCGACAAATGAATTCCATCAGAAGATGCCCAAGGGCATTTAAGTAATTCAACACTAAAAGTCATGGGAACTAACATCGTATTAAATGCAACCATGCACCAAAAGCTCCTTCCTGTGAAAAAGGACGTAATGGGTTGCTTTCTAAGGAACAAAAACATCCCCTCTCAATTCTTAGCAGACAATCGTACATTGTGGGGACCAAGAATCTCTTTGACAGAGATCATGCAAAGTCTACCTGGACTTGCTATTTCTTAATGGGAAAATTAATGAAAATTTTCAAGAGACAATGGGCAAATGGTTTGCTACAATACAAGATCAATGGAAACATCCTTACCCTTTATAAAAGGATGATTTTCTCCAGTGTAGAAGGTTGGTGAAGTATTATCGATCAAAAGGAACTCTGTAGTAAAAAGCTATGAGCCTTAGATATAAGAAAGAAGGTACTTCTGTATTGGTAAAGCTCCAATCTATTAAGGTTCTTGGATGGTACTTCAACCAACATTGTAATGATTTGTTTCTTCACCAAAAGAAGAATCAATATTTAATTATATTTTGGGCAGAGTCTCCAAGGACTGGATTAGGCAGAGGCTGAACTAGGATAAAAATCTGTGTTCGCAATTTCTTATCCCTCTTATATCAACTATCATTGCATTCATATTCTTAATAGTTAAAAGTTAATTAACTCACAAACTATATCTTTCCTCTGATTCAAAAAAGGGTCTTCGAGTAAAAATCATAAGTTAGCTGATTACGCATAAGAAGTTATAGAGGTAAATTCCGCTTAACCTTTGAGCTGTGTAAATCTCTCGAAAAAGAGTCATTCACCCCCTCTAACCTATTTCTCACCCTTATTGGGTCCTTCAATTGGTATTAGAGCCTAACTCATTCAAAAAACTTAATCAATCTTGATCATTATTGGTGATAACAACATGAAACATCTGATTGGAAACAAGGCCACAGATTCTCCCAGAAGGACTATTTGTGTCTAGGCTTTCTCTATTTTTCGGATAAAACTATACATTTTGGAAGAATAGAATGAAAAATTTCATCCAATCATAAGATATGTGTGCTTGGCTTGCAACAGTAAATGGACCATACATACCTATGATCACAGACGATGGAATAACAGTCCCTAAACTTGAAAGTATATATAATGATGCTAATATGAGGAAACTGCAAAGTAACACATCTGCTATTAACTTTATTCCTTGTGCTTTAGATGCAACATAGTATAACAAAATTTTAGGCTGTTAAGAGTCTAAGGAAATCTGGAAAAAACTTGAAGTAACATATGAGGGAATTGACAAGGTGAAGGAACCAAAGATAAATTAAAATCTTTGATATTATGAGCTATTCAAGATGGAAGAAAATGATCAATATCCAGCATGAACTCCAAATTTACCAACATCAACAATGAGCTCAAAAGGATAGGAAAGATTTTTTCAAAAGAGGAACAAGTAAAGAAGATCTTGAGAAGCTTGATAAGAGACTGGCAGGCAAAGAAAACCACAATAGAAGAGGCTCAGGATCTCTCTACCTATAAGTATGATGAGTTGATAGGATCTCTAATAACTCATGAAATATCA
Source organism: Euphorbia schlechtendalii (assembly GCA_949673415.1). Classification (NCBI taxonomy): domain Eukaryota; kingdom Viridiplantae; phylum Streptophyta; class Magnoliopsida; order Malpighiales; family Euphorbiaceae; genus Euphorbia; species Euphorbia schlechtendalii. Next base: position 4,849 of record CATIWQ010024965.1, read on the forward strand.
ATGCAAAATTTTTAGAAGAAAGAAAAGGCAAAAGCTGAAGGCAAGAAAGCCATCATTCTTAAAGTTGAGATTGTTATTGACAGTTCCTTAGAATATGATGAAGAGATGGCTATGCTCGCAAGGAAATTTAGAAAATTCGTGAAGAAGAACTCAAAGGTGCCTCAAAAGTTCCAAAAGAAGGGAAGCTTTCCCCAGAATCTAGAATATTAGAAAAAATATTTCATAAAGCCTAAGTTCAGATCCTTTGAAGACAAACCCAGAAGAGAGAGTTCAAAGAACATCACCTGCCTTAAGTGTCATCAAGAAGAAAACATCAAATCCAACTGCCCAAAATATGGAGTGAAATTGAGAATGAAAATTCTCTTGATTCATCTGCAAGTGAAGAAGAAACTACTCAAATATACTTCATGGCAGTGGATGATATGGCTCCAATCATTGAGTCATGTGATGACAACACACAAAGGATGTCCTCATCAAATTAACCATCTCAAAACCAATCTTGCCAAAATGATAACGTAAATTCAAAATTTAAAATTCCTGTTAAAACTATGCAGGTACTTATCCAAATCTACAAGATGGTAAAGATATTTATTTAATGTCCAACTTAGCTATGGCATAAAAGGTTAGGTCATGCTAACATGAATCTTCTGACCAAATTAGCCAAACAGAAAATTGTTGAGGGTTTGCCAAATTTAAACTTTGAAAATGATCATTTATGTTATGCATGTCAATATGGTAAATAGTTCAAAGAGTTTTAAATCTAAATCTGATTTTTCTTTAAAAAGAGTTCTTGAATTTGTACACATAGATCTTTTTGGCTCTGCTCAACCTATGAGCATGGGCGGACATAAATATGCCATGGTAATAGTGGATGACTCTTCCAGATTTACATGGGTTGTCTTGCTCAGTAGCAAGGATGAAGTTTATGAGGGCTTTTCCAAACTACACAATGGAGTTGAAGTTGAAAAAATGTTTTACTTTCAAAGATCAAATGTTATCATGGAAAAGAATTTGAAAATAAGCTATTTGTTGGATTATGTGATTCTATAAGTATTGAGCACAACTTCTATGTTCTTCACACTCCACATCAAAATGGAGTTGTTAAGAGAAAGAACAAAATTATAGTTGAAATGGCTCGATCAATGCTTAGTGATAATAATTTACCTAAGTATTTTTGGGCTGAAGTAGTAAACACAACATACTACATTCTGAACAGAGTTAACATAAGATACAAAATATTTGCTAGTTAATCACCCAATGAGATTTGGAAAGGAAGGAAACCCAATATTGGGTATTTCGAGGCTTTTGGTTGTAAATGCTAGTTAATCAAGATAGTAATTGAAACTACAAACGTTGCAAGGCGAAATTTCAAAACTTAAAAATAACCTAAGGATCTCCTAAGCATACCATGATTGTTATAATCTAGGTTAAAATGTTCCATAGATGCTTTTATGTTTATAAATCTTAAAAAAGAAACCTAACATCTAAGTTTAGAGCATTACCAGTTGATGCATGCTTTATCTCTTTTGGTGACGGTGTTCCCTTAGAGCAATTTGGCAGAACTTTGTTAGCATGAGCTTCCAAACTAGGAGAGCCGCTACGATTGATCCACACGGATCTTCATCGACCAAAACCTCATTGAGGAAGAACCCATTAGTAAATAGCAGCTACTAGATAGCTTAAACACCAACCCAAAAATAAACTGAGAAGGCTCACTTTAGAAATAGCCTTCAAAAGAATTATTCGTTTGTTTGGAGAAAGTCATGGAGGATCTCACACAATGAACAAAGAGAGATGTCGAACCCAAAGAGAAAAGCTGAGTTGAAGTTTAGATATGTGTGTAGAGAATAATGAGAGGGGAGACCTATATATAGGGAAAAGGGGGAGTGTTAGAATCCCCTTCTAACACTAGGTGGGATGGGAATATTCCCATCCTACCTTAGCGGGTTAGATGTATGGGTCACAATGACTCGCTGGCTAACCCACGTGCCACCTTATAAGGAAAGCCCTTACGAGCTTACCTTGCTAGTGCAAGCATGGGCTTGTGAATTGCCCCAAGCCCGCACAAGTGCTACTATGGGCAGCACTTGTAGGCTTGTAGCCTGTTAGTGTGCACGGGTATACCCCGCGCGTTAGCGGCTTCCAAGCTATTCAGTCTTGGGGGGCAGTTGCGCAAGCCCCACTTCGAACAAATCATGTTTATTTCGGGCCCACTCGTAAAGCGAAAAATTCCCTTTCTCCGCTCTGCGTAATTTTTCCCTATTTTCTCTTTATTCTCTTTAATTATTAATACGGTCTAACCAATTAATAATTCTTCTAACAAATTCAACAACTGGTATTTTCAGCATAGACCTAGTCCGTAGGTTCTTTACTTAGTCAGATAAAGACCCAAAGTGTGTGACTTCATAGTATCCCAAAGTATAGGGCTGCTAGAGGTTAACCTAAACTTGGCTTCCCATTCGAGAATCTTTAGGCTCAGTGTTCTAGACCGATATGGAACTCGATAGCTCTAGATGATTAAATGGGCTTTTTAGTAAAGGTTTATGATGCCCCGATACTTGGAACATCAGGTGCTTTTGACTTGATCTGGTTTTACAATAGTAACCAATAAAATACATTCCTTCCATCAGGTTAAGTACCATATAGTTTATTGAGCTTGGATTAAGTGTTAGCTCATGTAATAGCCGTAGCTATCTTGCAATTAGAATTTTTCACGAAGAACACCACTCGGCCATTATGTATCAAGATTGATAAGAAACCCGTTCTATTAATCTTATACTCTGATTAGAGGTTTATGAGTGTGTCTTTCAACAAGGGGCCTTAAGGTATATCTCCCATTATATCACTATATCAGGAGCGATGGATCCCATCTTGACTACTCGGCTTACAAACATGTGATCATCACTATACCCCGTAATCACCCGTGTCATCCTAATTGCCAGGGTATGAATAAGTATGACCCAAACTATAGCAACTCCTACACAAGGTAACCAATATCTCAAGTCCAAGGATACTTGTATTTCTACTGCAATAAGACATGACACCAAAACATGGATATAGTTATTTCTGAGTGTCTGTCTTATTGCGGTCTCCAATGTATTACCCGAATACATTCATGTGTTAACTCAAGGTACCACCTTCAGCTCGTAAGATCGGTTGCTTAGATCTAATCCAAGGATTAAGCCTACACATGCTAGTCTATCCGTTCCATTAGTGTTCAATCTCAATAAAACTATGACTAAGGATATTTAAACTATTCATAGTAACACGTATGTGATGTTCTCACACCACATAGCTCCCACTATATCCTCGCACTCTTGTGATATGAAGTAGTCATGGACTTTATCTCATCAATGCACATATACATATTTAATACTATACATATATGATAGCAGCAAGATGCATAAATAAACAGAAAGCATTGATAAGCAACAAAGATGCCTTAATTATTATTAATAATTATTTGAAATTGTTTGTACATTATAGCTAATAAAAATATATCGCCCTGATTACCTCTAGGGCATACATCATGTCTAACAATCTCCCACTTGCACTCGAGCCAATTGCCCATGGGCCTCATGCCATACTCGTTAACATGCTGGTCATGTTTAACTTAAGTCAATGGCTTAGTTAGCCCATATGCTAGATTCTGATCCGTCGGGATGTATTATAAATTTATATCTTTTCTGGCTACCATCTCTTGAAGGAGATAGTACTTTTTGAGTATATGTTCATTTCCATGATGAGATCGTGCTTCCTTTGCCTGAGTAATAGCCCCATTGTTATTATAATATACTGCTATTGGATTTACAATGCTGGACACCACACCGAGATCACCAATAAATCCCTTAAGCCAGATTGCTTGCTTAGCTATTTCAGTAGTAGCTAAATACTTAGATTTTGTGGTTGAATCGGCAGTCGTATCCTATTTGAAACTTTTCCAAACAACTGCCCCTCTGTTTAACATAAACACAGAACCCGACCAGGACTTAATCATCCCTGTCAAACTGAAAACTCATGTCAGTGTATCCCTTCAAAGTGAGATCACCTTCTCCATATACTAAAATATATCCTTACTACTATGTAAGTACTTAAGGATACGTTTAACGACCATCCAATCCTTCTCACCTAGGTCAGATTGAAATCTACTCATGACCCTCAACGATGTGAGACGTCAGGCCTAGTGTATACCATAACATACATGATGGAACCTATTGCTAAGGCATAGGGTATTCCATTCATGCGTAGTCTCTCCTCTTGTGTTCTCGGACACTTAGATTTAGAAAGGTTAATCTCGTGAGACATTAGAAGATAACCCTTTCTTGATTGCTCAAGGTTAAATCTAGCAAAAACCTTGTCTATGTAAGTACTTTGCGAAAAACCTAGCAGCCTTCTGGATCTATCTCAGTAGATCTTTATACAAAGTATAAAAGCTGCTTCTCCAAGGTCTTTCATGGAGAACTTCTTTGACAACCATGACTTAACTGTCTGATGAAAAGGAATATCGTTTCCTATTAATAATATGTCATTGGCATATAATACTATGAAAATGATCACACTCCCACTAGCCTTCTTATATACACAGGGCTGATTAGCATTTAACACAAAACCAATTTCTCGGATTGTCTCGTCAAACCTAATAATCCAACTACTCGATGCTTGCTTAAGTCCATAAATGGACTTCTGTAACTTGCATACTTTTGAGCCATCCTTGGATGTAAAACCCTTGGGTTATGCCATATACACATCCCTGTCTAGATTCTTGTTAAGGAATGATGTTTTCACATCCATCTGCCAAATCTCATTATCGTAATGAGCGGTGATGGCAAGGAGTATCCTAATAGACTTTAGCATGACCACCGGTGAAAAGGTTTCATCATAGTCAATGCCTTCTTTTTGACTGTACCCTTTTGCAATAAACCTTGCTTTATAGGTAACTATGTTACCGTCCATGTCAATTTTCTTCTTGAAAACCCACTTGCATCCTATGGGCTTAATCCCACTTGGAGCATCAATCAAGCTCCAGACTTGATTTTCGTACATGGAGTCCATCTTTGACCTCATTGCTGCAAACAATTTGTAAGATTCTAAGCCTTCCATTGCCTCCTTGTAAGTCATGGGCTCATCATCTTCCATAAGGAAGAGATGTATATCATCAAAGATGAAGAATCCGTATCGCTCAAGAGCTATTAGAGCCCGACTTGACCTACACTATGTCAGTGTTATAATAGGCTGTTCCATGCTTACATTATCTTGTGTAACAGGTGTAGGTATAATCAGTTGATTGTCTATTTGATCTTCTTGAGTGCTTTGTTTAAGATTTCTCCCACTAGCTTTCGCAAGTAAATGCTCCTTCTCGAGTAATTGAGCATTTATGGAAACAAGGACTTTTTATTCCTTGGGATCAAAGAAGGTATACCCTATAGTCTCCTTAGGGTAGCCTACAAATAGAAACCTGTCAGACTTAGAACCTAGCATATTTGAACTCGTCCTCTTTACGTGAACATGACATCCCCAAACTCCTAGGTGAGAAAGAGCGGGTTTCTTATCATACAATAATTCATTTGGAGTTTGATCAACTAATTTAGAGGATAATCTGTTTAGATTATAAACAGTACTCTTAAGTGCATAGCCCAAAAGGATTTGCTGAGTTCTACTTGACTCATCATGGATTGAACCATATCGACTAGGGTTCGATTCCTCCTTTCTGACACTCCATTGTGTTGGGATGTATAAGGAGGTGTCCACTATGATAAAATACCATTATCCCTTACATAATCTTGAAACACTTGGCTTAAGTAATCATCGCCTCGATCAGATCCAAGGGTCTTGATACTTTCCCAATCTATTTTTCTACTTTGATTCTGAACTCTTTGAATTTCTCAAAACTTTCAAACTTGTACCTCATAAGGTACAGATAACCATATCATGAGTAATCTTCGATAAAGGTTATGAAGTAGACGAAACCCCCATGTGTCATAACACTCATTAGACCACATACATCGGAATGTATTATTTCCAAAGTACTAGTGGCATGTTGTCCCTTTCCTTTGAAAGGTTTCTTAGTCATCTTCCCCTTTAAACAAGGTTCACACACACCATAGGATACCCATTCCATTGGGCCTAAGTCTCCACATTTGTGTAACTTAGTTAAGAGAGTCTCATTTATATGGCCTAGACGACAGTGCCATAAGTATGAGGATTCCTCATTATCTAATATTAATTTCTTAACAATATTCATATTTAGAATTTTGGTTATAGTATCTAGAACGTAAATGCCATCTATAGATATTCCACAAGCATAAAGAACTTTATCACGTTGAATTTGACATTTATTATTAGAAAATAAAATTTCAAATCCCTATGTTGCTAAAAGTGAAACATAAATAATATTCTTATTGACAGTAGGATTATAATAGTAATTGTTCAAAACTTAAATGGGCCATCAGGCAAACAAAGGCTATATGTCACTATAGCTGTTGCAAAAACCCGTGCTCCATTTTTGACTCATAGATCCATTTCCCTCTTTGCAAACCTCCTACTACTCCGTAATCCTTGCATAAAAGTACAGATATGAGTACCACAACCAGTATCTAATACCCAATAGACTCATAGGGAACTGTAGAGAAACTCTCTATCATGAACATACTTGAAGTAGATGCCTCAATTAGCTTCTTCTTCATTTATTTAGAAATCAGAGCTTTGCAGTCAAGTTTCTAGTGTCCAGGCCTTCTGCACACGAAACATATTCCTTTGGGCTTCTCCTTTTCAATAACCACATTCTTGACCTTCCTATTGATGGGTTTTAAACATTTACCTTTGACGCAAATTCTACTTACCAATATACCTGTTCCTCAAACACTTAGACCTTCTTCAAAACTTCTAAGTTTCCCGATAAACTCTAGTTTCTTGCTGGTCTTCCTTGACATGAGATAATCTTTCACGAAGGGTGAATATTTATCAGACAAACTTTTTATCATAAGCTGTATGTCATGGTTGGAATCCATGTTGATTCTTATCTGAGCCAATATCCTTGTATACTGTAAGTATTCTATGCATTACTCAGTGGCCAAGATCCCATCATCTCTCCCAAAGTTATAGATAAATCTAAATATTTCATTCCATTCAACTATCATGCCCTCATGAAGTCCTTTGAGATGAATCAACATGGATTTTAGGTTCATACCTTCATGTTATTTCTTAAGCTTCAAAGTCATGGTTTCGAGCATCACTAGTGACACTATGAAAGCATCATTCTTTTGCTTAAGATATACTTTTTTCTCTTAGATAGAAGCCTCAGCATTAGGATTGATTGGTTCCGGATTATCTAGAACATAATCCAAATTGCTTTTCTCAAGCTCCTTTCTAAGATCTTTGAACAATCATCAAAATTGATCCTTGCCAATTTATTATCAAGTATCAGACGAAGACTTATGTTCGGATTCATTGTTCAACGTAGATATAAGATAGAATTTGTTTAGACATTATTATATGTACATGCATTTAGTATAAGATCTGTAAATAAACACATAATTCCTACTATTTTGTCGACATTCAAATAGCCCCTTCTATTTAAATTTGAGAAATTTGGTTGAAACAATTTTCCTTAGTAGGTAGCATCCATAGCCACTCATCATGACCCTCACTATCGCAATCGTAGTTGGAACCCCGTCCATTTGCATCTCATGCAATTGTTAATCTATTTGAGTTCTCATTCTCGAGACATGCGTTCCCAATTGTACGACTCCTCAAATGTGTCTCCAATCTGGCGTTAGCTCCAATAACCTATTTTGGTTAAGGCATTAACCCCATCTAAACTCATGACCAAACACATGTTAAGGGAAGGCATGTTGTACATGTGCTTACATCCATTAATAAGGTTCGTATCATGACTTACGACAGGAAGAATATATATCACCTTAATATTAGTGTGGGGATTTTATTGGTGCCGATGGTGTCACCCTATTCTAGGTCTTATATGATGAATATGATTATTAAAATAATAATTCTGGGATATTTAGAATTATCAACTCTAAGGGAACATGCTCGGGATTGTTATATCATAATAATTCCATTATTCCACGATTCTACATAGCATGCAAAACAAACAAGTTCCATGTTTTGGACATTGCACCTATGTCTATAAGTTCAAATTTAACAACTTAAACCACATTTGTAAAACCATATGCGGAATCTAATTCCCATACTAGAAATTGATTAAGTCATAAAAGTCCCCTGGGTACTTTTGAATCTAATACCGATGAAGATTTCCAGGTAGGAGAGACCTCCCTTAAAGTGAATGAGAAGTCAAGTCCAATCCATACCAAAATAACCACAGGTACTTTGATTCGTTGTACCACAGATAACTATGATTTAAAGATTTCATTCTTTAATTAAGTGAAGTACGGGACAACACTCGATTAAAGCATTTACATGAGTGGTAAAACATTGCTAATTTATATGATAATCACCTAGACTAAGTTTGAGTAAAACCTTAATCTAGTTATGACATCATATTCTATAACAGGAATTGAACCCTAAGTTATGCATAACATACTTTAATCAATTCATAAAAAATAGCACTTTAACACATTATTATCAATCATGCATACTATAAGGCAGACTCTGATACCACTTGTTAAGTGTATAATTACACTTATTATCATTATAATTTTACACACTAAACACTATATTTTAAGTTATTTTTATACTTCATATAAAAGATTTCACGTGGTATGTAGTTGTTTTTGATGCAAATGCAGATACTAGGTAAATCATGGGAGTAAAATGATCTAAAGTGGAATTCTATGAAAATAGAGTGAAAAAGGTGTAAAAAGATGCGTGGAACTGAAAGATTTGGCTTAGGATCGAAGCTGTCAAAGATCGGTGAAGTTGCAAGGAGAATTATGAAGAAAATGCATATCACGGTCGCGACAACCATTCACGGTCGTGACTTATTCTTCTTTAGAATAGAATTCTGCCAATCAAAGATTCATGGTCATGACATGTATATCGCGGCCATGACTTGGACGGTTTTCTAGTTTTATCTTCTTAACTACCAACCACCATATAAGCATGATCAACCGCCATCAACTACCAACGAAAAGACACTTATCTGAAGTCAACCAATCATGAAAAGGTGCCTATCCATTGTGGATTAAATCAAAGCTTCTCAACCAATCACAATGAAGAGATACAATCTTTCACCACTAGACACAACCCTTCGTTTGGATAGACACAACCCTTCGAGCTCTATAAATAGGGCTCCAAACTCCACAAATTTCATGCATCACAGTGTGGGCAACCAGAGAGGGAAAATATTAGAGTGCATGAGAGAAATATAGTGTGTGTATAGATAGAGAGTTCACTATGTTCTTAAGTGTTAGCAAGAAAATATTTAAGTGAGTCGAATCCTTGTTTCGATCACTAGATTTCTCTATATTCTTGAGCGATTGTTGTATAAGTGTACTAGAAAATCACTTATCAATAAAAGTTTTCGTTCTTCAATATTCGTTTATTCGATATTTGCAAAGAATAGCATCCTAGCGGAGGTTCTCTATGAGCCGAGACCAAATTCAATGTAGACGCAGGAATTGCGGGAATTAGCGACTCCCATTAAAGAGTGGATACGGTTTGATACACTTTAGCTTTCACTTGCATACCTTACAACTTTTCTTTGCTTTCTACTTATACTTTCTATTTCGAAGTTTATGATATGTCTATGTGTCATAATGCGTATTTCGTGTTAAGTCTTTTATGTTAATCAAGTTATATGCGTTGG